>JBAJNP010013141.1:0-12493 GCA_036877545.1 Yasuhikotakia modesta | reverse complement strand
TTGCTTGATGGAAACTCTAAATATGTTAGCTGGGCATATGCAGAAATAAATAATGGTAGCAGAGCAAGAGCAGCCTCTTCAAATCTCTTCAGCCTCTTAAATCTGATGAAACACAGTGACCTCTGACTGTACCTGTGACATTTGTCAATAACCAATTCCCATATGCATGTGATCCATATCAGGAACATTAAAGATATGTGCTACAGATCACACCAAAGAATCAATGAAGGGGCATTAAAGGCCAGGCTGTCCGCATTGTTTAGGGTGGAGGGTTTGGATAATGGCTTCCTTGACACTTGACAGATTTACAATTGCGCTGTGTTGCAGGAGGACGAGGCGGGAGACGGGCGATTCAGCTTCGCCGCGTACGGCATGGGCCCGGCGTGTCTGCAGGCCAAGGATGGCATGGCCATCAAGGGAAACAACAACAACGCGCCCACCTCCGCCAACCCGCCTGAGAAGAGCGTGGAGGAAATGCGCAAGCTCTTCATCAGCCGCGCCAAACGGATCGACACGGTGTCGCGCGTGGCCTTCCCGCTCGTCTTCCTCATTTTTAACATTTTCTACTGGATCATTTATAAGATCATTCGCAGCGAGGATATTCACAAGCAGTAAAAAGATGTGAAACACCCGTCTCCACGCTCCCCCCGCCCCCCATCGCCCGCCCACCTTTATCCCACTGCAGCGCTCACCTGCTTCTGGTGATGATGAGACCCCGGCAGAGGTATTTATGAATATTTTTCGTCTTTTCTCTCCTGTCCTCCTGAGTTATCCGGACCTGTGCAATAGCAATGCAGTCAAATGCATGATATATGAATGTGGCAATATATTTACTAAAAAAAATGAAAATGACTGAAGTAAATATTAAAACTTTGGCAAAACACTTGTAAGAACTTCTGAACTGGTGACTGGGAATCCAAGGAGACGCTCTTGTACAACATTTTTTTGCAACTGGAAGATGAACTGCATTGCGAGAACACGGAGAATTGTTATCGCTGTGTAATATATTCATATATTTAAATTATAATACTTCCACAAGAAAGTCTTTGAAAACATATTTTGAGATCGCCAGGCTGTCTGGGGCTTCCATGAACATCCAGTGAAAATGTTGCAGGTTCGCTTTGATGCGTCACAAGCATTAAAGGGTCCCGGGGTCTCCTTGTGTGTAATTCTGATATTAATTAATAATGGAAACTTGATTGAGTGCCAGTCAAAACAATTATTTATTCAAGCTGTGGTCAATGTGTCTCTATCTGTGCTCACATTCAGGTTTGTCTGTTTTGATTTAAACGTCAGATCACGTTCTGTGTGCCAAACATCACTCTGCTGTGATACATCTTACTTTCAGGTTTACCTGAGAAAAAAAACAGTTACAGACGTCGTTGTTTCATTCACTTTTTCATCTGATGACATTTTCGAAGGATTCTGAAATATTAAAAACTGAAACTCGCTGAAGGGTTGCGAGAGGAATAAACCTAAATTTGTGTTTGGCGTTTTCGTCACGACTCAAAGCGGAGCCAGAAATATATGCTGAAAACAAACGAGGGTTCTTTCATAATTCATATTTCATACATATTCTTAACAGCTGAAATTGTTATTTTTATAAGCTTGGTAAATAAGCCGTACAGCCAGTGCCATGATAAACTAGAACTATATTTCAAACCAAATGTATATTACAGTGACTTTTCAAACTATATGTATAAATACATAGGCCATATGTTGAGGCGTTAGCAGGTGCACAGAGGTTTAGTTAATGAAGTTAAGAATGCATCTTCATCTGGCTTCTCTATGCAATAATCATATATGCAATTATTTTAGGTGTTTATCATGTTAATACGGTTCAATTCTGAGGGCCCATAAACACACTGTTTCCTCTATGTTCAACTCAACATTCTTATGTGCAGATTTCATTGCTACAAAACAGCATTGGAAAACCTGTCTATGCATGGCTAGGCTTTTTGTGCTACAGAAAATATAGATGTCATTTTCACTTTTGTAACGTTTTGTTCAACGGCTGATTTGAAGGGATTCACCAGTTTAAAATGTGAACATGCCGTCTAGCGCCTAACAGGCTGTGATAGATGATAGACGCTTCTGTAGGATATGCAAGTTTGTATCATGTGTAGTCTTTTTTTTAACTGTTTGTTTTTCAAACCAAAGAGTAATTTTGTTACTGTCATAACCTTTTGTATTGTTTTATTCGCAGTTCGAACACTTTGACACATCAGTGTTACAGTTTATGACAAATTTGCTTTTTCCTGTTTCACTTCAACGTGGTTTCAGCGTGACAACAGTTTTGTTTTTGTCAAATCCTTTTCATGTTTTCATCCTTTTCATGTTCAAAATCTACACTATACATTTTTCACACACCTAGGTTTGTCTTGACCGGGCAAAATATTACAGTAAACTAGGCCCAGTTAACGGTATAATAATGTTTCATTCTTAGTAAATAAACGTGAGAGATTTTCAAATGTTAACACACTCATTCACTTTTTCAGTGAAACCTGCAGTTAATTGTTAGATAGTAGTTGATGGACAGCACATTTGATTTTCCTCTCATTTTTTTCAGTGATCTGGCATTATAACGTTATGTTAAATTCGAAGGGCTATTTTTAACAATCAAGGTCAAATCTCACCTGTATCGATTGGTTTGGGATACAGAACTCGCTAATTTGTGTCCTGAAAGCTGGTTTACAACTCAAGGAAAGACCTCCGTTGAAACACTGTTTATAAGAGTAATATTTAGAATTCATTCAGATAAACAGAAACTGAGTCTAGACTCATTTAGAAAATTTGAGGAGAAAAGTTGTCAATCCAACATCAGCACAATGTAGCAAGAACGTATTTGACGTGTCATTCGGAGGTTGTCGTGGCAGGTGTGTTCACATCTGAATCTGTAACATTCCAAAGTATATGAATCATGATTCGTTCACACAGTCACCAAACTGGTCTGAAACTGGTTTATATGCCCCATCCCTGAGACTGATCTAATACACAGTGTGACGAGTGATGAAGTCTCGTTTGATTTGCTCATTCCTGACGCAGCCACTGAAATGGGACAGTTCAAATATGTAGTCAAAAACACATTTAAAGGAGATTTGTAGAAATACTGTTCAGTCTATTTCTTTATCAACAAACCCTGCTGAAGGCTTTTTCTGACACTGCTGGACTGTTGTGTGTGTAAATGAGAGCCCTCACACACACACACACACACACACAGCGTTCTCAATGCAAAATAAAAGACAACATCTGAGATTAATCCTGGCGCAGGAACACAAGGACAATGTGATGTGAAATATGTTCTGTATGCAAAGCAGATTTGTTCTTTGGCTTAATAATCATGCAAATATCAATTTAATGTCCACATGGTTTCAGTCAATCTGAATTATCGAGGCATGATATTGTTTTTGTCTTCTGCATTTCTTTATTTCTTTATCCTTTTGTTATTTTGAAAGACACCTTGCATACCTTGTAAAGCCCGAGACGCGTTCATCTGCGTGACCATGGGCACGGTGATCTGATGAAACCTGTGTATGCAGAACTGTGGGGAAAGTTTTCTTTTTTGCACAAGTTGTTATGGCCTTAATGTTTTGGTTGATTTGCTTAAATTGTGTGTTGGCACAAAGTGCATCTCTTCATAACTGAAGTGCACCTCCAAGCACTGACAAAAACAGCAGATCCTTATTTTTATGTTCCGATACTAAAATGTGGAATTTTGCATGAATAAGATTAAAAATGGCAAACAG
The DNA here is from genome assembly GCA_036877545.1 of Yasuhikotakia modesta. Lineage (NCBI taxonomy): Eukaryota > Metazoa > Chordata > Actinopteri > Cypriniformes > Botiidae > Yasuhikotakia > Yasuhikotakia modesta. Next base: position 8,747 of record JBAJNP010013141.1, on the reverse strand, counting down.
ATTTTTTTGGCTTGTACAGAAATGTGAGCAATTTGAAGAAAAAAGGAATGTAACATTTCTGCTGTATCTGTATATAACAATATTTATTGAATTATGTCATAATGCTAAATCTAATTCTACTATTAAAGGTTTTCTGAACTAAAATGTGGGAAATGTTTGTGAGAATTGTGTTTGGGACATTGAGCATTGAGCTGAACATTTGCTGTTAAACGTTATAAAAATGTTTTATGGGCTAATAATGACTTTGGTTGTTGTGTACAGATTTATTTGATTAGCAAATTATGTCTCTATGTGTGTCTCTATGTCTCTATGTAACAAAGTCAATTTTAGGTAACCGCACTGATCTCAGTTTCCTCTGGCTGTTCTACCGTTGAACTAGTTCAAAGTAAAACAACACACTCTGTGAATATTTACTCAACACATCATAAATGTTCCAGGGCTAAACGTTAGTCATAAGTTACTAACGTGACTAATTTTAATTATCAATGTTTTATTTTATTCAGTATTATTAAAATTGTTTATGGATGTTTTCAGTATTTACCCAAAAACAAGATTCTTAAAATCTTGTTAATGATAAAAAATTGTAAAAATGTTGAACAAACTTCTCAGCTTGTACCAAAAAGTCAAAATTCACATTTTTCACAAAATTCACAAAAGTCACATTTAATGTTGACATATCCTTTAAAAAAAGATGCTTGCCTGAAGCGCTTGTTTGTTTTGTGGGCATTTTTTCAAGGTAAGTCCATTAATGGGATTCTAGCATTGGGACCTACATTTTTAAGAATTTTAATATTAGATGAATATTATGATTCAATAAGGCTTTTGTTTGTAAATTCCCTCACTTGAGTGGGGGGAGGAAGCCCCTCCCACAACACCAGGTTACGCCCCCCGCCCCCCACCCCATACATCACTACACTGAGAGCAGAATTACATTTCCGACGACACTGAAAATCACCTCAGGGCCTGAAGCCAGTGAAACATAAAAGCTTTGACAGATTTTTCCTCAGTTGACAAATGAATATTTTCAGTCTTTGTTTTATTAACATGACAAAACGCTCTGGAGATTATCATATTTTGACTCACAAATGGGGTAAACAAGCAAATAAGCCTGTGATGAGATTTTAAATAGCTGGACGACGACTGTTGTGTTGCCAGGAATTTGTGGGGGTCCAGCTGGGGGGGTCACTGCATGGTGCGTGTGGCCAGCTGTTTGAGGACACATGAGCTCATAAAGGTCACATGGTGTGGCTTTATACGAGCAGTGAAGACTTCTCACTCCATGAATACTAATGCTGGGACACCTGGTGGCCATCGCTCATCTCACTCACCGTTAATCCAGTTTTCAAGGCTTATAAATCTTCTGCCCGGTGCGAGTGCATGAATTTATAATTAGGGTCAATAATCGCATGACGCATCTGTAGCGCGATCGGACGCCTCAGGATATAGCATCTGTGAAAAACACCGCAGGGGCAATATAACGTATTGATATTTGTGGAGAGTGGCAGCACAATATTGCAAAATCTCATCATTCTGGCAGCTGGGTGATAGACATCTATAGAGGAGAAATTGACTTTGCTGTCATGACCAAGACAGTGTTATAAAAAAAATTGAATCGATGCTATGAGCAAGTTTGGATGCAGGAAGCATGAAGCCTTACTAGACTTATTTCAGTCATTAGTGATCGCTGATGCATTTATAAATCTAAGACCAATTTTCTGCCAAAAAAAAAAGCATAGCAATAAAAGGTGTAAAGAATCATGTATTTAAAGTATTTAAAGTTTTAAAATGCCATGAAGTCAAAACAAACTTTTTTTGTTGAATGTTGAAGCATTTATAAATGAATTATCTGTGCATATTTTTACTCATGTGCATGTAATCTTTCATCAAAATGTGAAGTAAAATCACAAACCCAGTTCCCCCCAGACACGACACACTCATGCTTCAAAATAGCACATAGAGTTTATTTGTTCTCTCAACAGTGGAGTTGTTAAAATGTTGTAATTCTTGATGAAGTGCAACAGTAGAAGGCAAACAGGATTCTTTTCATGCTAGTTAGTCACTCACACACAACCATGATTTGACTTGGCAACAATTCCAAATAAAACCATACTTGCACTTGACCTGAAAGCGGGTGTTAGCAATACACAGGATTGCCCAAGCAGTAAAAACACGTTCCTTTAAGAAACAGGGAGAGAACGCTAAAACCAAATGCCAGGTTTCTCCATCCCCAATTCAAGTAGTTTTGTTTTTCTACAACAAATTCAAGTTCAAACTCAGAAATAAAGGAAGAGTCCAGATAAAGAATTCACACTCCTCTGTTCCTGGAGTGGGGGTTGGAGATGGGGAATAATAAGGGAAGCCATCTGTGTTAACCAGGGTGACTTGCATCAGCAGTGAATGACGGTGGGAGCTGCCTCACTGACGCGGTCCCGTGTAGCGGGCCTCGTTGGATCCCGCGCCGCGACCGGCACCGAAACTGGGTTTTTGAGCCATGCCTCCACGGGCGGGTGGTCCCCTTGAACCGCCCACCCTGTCTCGCGGTCCCCCCGGGCCTCTTGGGCGGATGTCTCGACGGTCACCTTCACGGGCCGAGCGGGTCTTTTTCTCCTCCACGTTCAGCCGAACGTCTCCTCGCAGTTTAATGGGCTGTGAAGTAAAGAGCAGGTTTTGAAAAGGTCGTTCTGATGATCTGGCACTAATGTGAACGAGAGCATCAGACGGCGTGAGAATCAGACGTACCCGGTTGCTGAGGATCTTCTGCACGGGCTCAGAATCATCAAACACCACGAACCCAAAGTTGGGCAGCTTGCCTCCACTGTTGATTCTGAGCTCCAACACGGTTCCATATTCTGAGAAGCAACAAACATGTTAGGGTTAAACTTACACCACAAATGGAAATCTTTATGCAAAAGTTTCAAATGTAAAACTAACGTTCAAAGAACTCCTTCAGCTCGGTCTTGTCCACATCGTGAGGAACGTTTCCGACGAAGAGCTGGTGGCTGTCGGGATAGCGGACCACCCTTCTCACCTCCGGCTCGCCGCTCTCTCCTTCCCGCACTGCTAACCAGATATTATGAGTTGGACAAATGACACGGCAATCTGCATGATGGACGCGCTTTCAGGCCGCTGGTGGACCGGCCATGATTTGTGTTTTTAATTTAACTTCCAATTTTGCAGGGCGAGACGCTATTTAAATGCAGACAGGAAGTTCATTAAACTGCAATGAGGCCTTAAGCAGTTTAAAAGTTTATACAGAAGTTGCAAAATCAGCTAATAAAACAAATATGGAAAACGTTGGCGTTTACAAAAGCTCACTGCGTTACAAGTCGTTGCAATTTAACACTGAAACGTTGTGCAATTCGTAGCATTACAAGCAGTTTCTGTACCTCCTGGTCTCTGCGTTCTGTGGGCTGGAGAGGGTCCTGGTCTTTGGTCACGGGGTCTCTGGTCTCTCTGGGGTCTCTGTGCTGTGGTCTGTGTTTCTGATTTCACCTCAACACGCGGCTGTGAACGAACACAATACTGTCATCACAGTTGCTTAATTTATGCAAAAATTCATACATTTGCAGCTATTACAAAACATACTAAGTTACATTATACAGTTACAGTGCAAGCAATATTCATAAGTTTAAACAGTTAAAAGCTTAAGTCTAGTTTGGACAACATAAATAGAAAATCAAGCACAAATGATGGGTAGCATTTGATCTATTATTAAAAACAAGTATTAACTATGATAAGGAATAACCAATATTTTACTATTTCACAAAGACTTTGTCTTCTGCACACAACAAAATAAGAATTAAGTCACTTTAGACAGTAAGACAGACAAAGACAGATGGTGCATCTACCTGAGCTGATGGGACTCTGACAACATGTGGAGGAACTCCTGTGGCTGGTACCACTCCTCCTGGTGGGAGGTTCTTGCTCGTGACAGAAGCCCACGAGGACGGCTACAAATAAGAGAAAACAGCTGAACTGATCCGATTGTACTGCTATGATCTGCCCGTTTAGCCAAGTGTGTTGATGTAGAGCCAAGCAGAGCAGGGCAAGTCAACTCTGCAGCGGTCCTGCAGGGCTAGAGTTCAGCTCCAGCTATCTGAAGAAACTAATCAAAGTCTTCAGGCCCGCTTCTATTACAGGCAGATGTGTTTGCTTTGGGTCAGAACCGAGCTCTGCAGGAGCGTGGCCCCGCAGCTAAGAGTGAGTAATGAGTGTGGTCTTACCCGGTTGTCCTCTGGCAGGGTGGGAGCGGTGTCAGCAGGAGTGGGTGAAGGAGGAGATCTTTGAGTTTTCTCCTCAGCGTGGGCCTCAGGAAGACTGACAGGCTCCTGTTTGGACTCCACAGCTGCCGGCTCAGACTCCGCCTCCTCTTCTGGCTCAGGCTGGGGCTCTGGGGTTACAGACACCTCCTCCTGCGGCCCCTCGGGCTCCACACTGTAAAAGCCCCCACATTACATTAAACCACACTTCTGCATGTAGCAAACCCAGAATGCTTCATCAGGAGGCCTCATGTGGAGCTAGCAAACGATTCAGAACACGTTTACTCAATACCAGATAGTTCTGGTATTCTTCAGATAACTTCATGACATGAGGACCTCAAGTGTTTAGTTAAACATTATAATGAGGTCAAGAAGAATGTACAACATGTAAATTTAGAGACAATAACTACATTTTGATGAACAGTCCAAACACTGAGTTTAATGCACAAGCAGGAACCAGTGGAAGTTCTGGCAGCTTTTAAGATCAAATTAAATATTGCTTTCATTCCTCCTCAGAGCCTTAAAAATCACTACCTTGAGTTTAATGTTAGCTGACAGGATTGAACAATTACGTGTTAAATGAACGGAAAGACTGTTACCAGGGTGGCTGTTGGTAGTAACCAGCGGGCTCCTCCTGGACCACCTCAGGTGAGTGGACTCTCTCCAGCTCCTCCACATCCTCCTCAGACTCTGTCAACAGCAGGAAAAGAATGATGTCATCTGCTCACGGTCAGACAGATTAACTCTGAAAACATCAGCTGCTCACCTTCAGGAGGTTCTGAGTCCGAGTCGCCAAACACCTCGTCCTGGTACCGGAAAATATCGTTGTGTACGTAGAATTTATTCGCAACGGTGCCCTAAAAAGATGACACAGCAAAACAAATGTAGACACACCAGACTAACAACATCGTTCAAATGGAGGAAAAATGAAACCAGTTAATTCTCTCAAAGAGCCAAATGGCTGCAAGGACATTAGAGAAACGTCTTGTTTTGCCAAAAAACGACGGCATTTTGAGAGCTGGTCTTAATGAAACCTGCATCAATTCAATACTAAACTCTGAAAAACACAGAGGCTGCCCTAAAATGGCAAAATATCATTTAAACTGACAAAATTATTAAAATTCCAACAAGCACCGAGCAATGTTACAGGTCAAAGACTATCAATTATTTCCCGTGACTACGCACATCTGAAATTAGATAATGTCTACCATTCACTTTAATTAAGACTCTATACTAATGAATCATTTAGGCCAACCTGTGAACTGAATTTAATTTATTAGAAACTGGATTAATTTGGATTTGAGTCTCAAATTTGCGTAGCAAATATTGCTACAACCAAAAACTACAACATTAAAACCAGCTTGTATAAGCTATTCACAGGTACAAAACATGCCAAACCACAAACAGGAGACATTTTCTAGAAAGTGCCGCTAGCAGTTTAAGTAAAGCTAGCAATTTAAATAAATTAGCAGCTGTAGAGAATCTGTAGAACTGTAAAAAAAAAAGCGCATAAAAAGAAATCAAGTGATTTATGATGCGGGAACAGCTTTAAGGCAACAGTGCAATTAATCAACATCAGAAAACACCGATTCGTACCTCAGGTGCCAGAACAAACGTCTGCATGAACTTCCTCATGGGCTGCATGTTGTTGGACAGCTCGCCCATCACCTGGACCACCACCCCTTCATTCAGGGTGGCGTGGGCATCCACGTGTCTTATCTTAGTGTGGCAATCACGGAAGCTCAGAGCCATGACCTTCTTATGGATCTCCTGTTAGAAACACAGGAAACAGGGTTGAGCATCAGGGCTGGTTGTTAACACACAGGAAGTTAAATATGGTCAATGAAAGACTCACAGACTGGCCGAAGACGGCTTCAGCAGGGTTACCGCTGCTGTCCAGACCACCGTGAACATACGAGGAGTTCTTGCCATAAAACCTGAGAGAGAACCCAACACGCATTTCAGTTATTTTAATATACATCATCTTACACGTGCTTTCAGGTGATGAGTGCAGCTACAATGGCGTAACACACACATCACCTTACATTTACATGAATACAAATACAGCATGTGTGTTCTGTAAAATGTAAATCTGCTGTTACATACAGTTACTAGCAACAATTTTGGTAAAGTAAAGCAGAGTTTTGTTACCCATCAGGGTACATAAGGGCAGCTCATCCTCACCTGTGCAGGTAATCGGGGGCCTGGTTCAGCAGGGTGTAATACTGTCGGACAAACTCTCGCCCGACAAGCTGGGCACTTGGCTTCTCCATCACCATTTCTTTGGTCAACTGGTTTCAACTAAAACGACAAAAACACGACGGTGAATAACGAAACCACGACAGGCCCCTTCGTGAAACCGAAACAAATCCCTTTGTTAAGCCCACGAAGACGCAACGAGGCCGTTTAGCAGCGACGCCACAATACGTTTCTATTGATCGAAGCCACACGTTATAATATCGTCGATTAAAACTCACGTATCGTCTGTTGCGGGTGTAAAATAAACTAACAGTCGAGGATAAACTAATAAAGCGTAAAATCAAATGTGTCCGTCGCGAGATGGAGGCAACGAGGCCTGTTTCTCCGCGGCGGCCTCGTTGCCTCCCGAAACTTCTTCCTTTGTCATCACGCCGAAGTTAAACGTCAAATATTCAGTCAAAGTCGCATTTTTAGCGAAACTCTGCGATAAACGCCATAAATCAGGCACGTGTCCAGCACGTCGCGCGTTAGCTTGTGTCAGAAGCCGCATCTGTATAAAACACGCGGACGACGCGTCAGATAAACGCAATAAAAAAGGTTACAGAAATGTAAACGCGGTGTAAAACGCGTGTGACGCGTTATAAGACACGATGAAATTACGATCTTTCTCTGACGGAAACGTCGGCTAGCGGCGGCTAAAGCTAAACCCTCGCCGCGCAACAAAAACGGCCCGCCGTCCTAATGACGCATTTTACCCCACACGTCCCACAATCACGACGTTTCGCGCTTTACTTAAAGCGTTTTGATAGGAAACGCAAAGAATAAACCGCCCTGTATAACGAAAGGCTTCGTGTAAAGCACATGGCTATTAGCTGCGCACGAGTTAACGCACAATCAATAAGCTAACAGACCCAGCGACACGAAACGCGCAAATATCCTTACAAAAAACGCGCGATTTTAATAAAATGCGTCTCTTGAACGTCAAACACTTACCAGGAGGGAATCAGTAATGTATGGTTGGGGTTGGTTTTGAATTGAAAACCTCCTGTACCGCTAACTGTAAGACTTAAGAGACCGAGAGCAGCGCGTGCGGGAACTGCCGGTTTTACACTAGCTGCTGCTAAATCAACCCGTACGGTTACGCAAAACTCAACAGCCAATAGGAACCGCGCTGCCGTTTGGTGCAGCCAATCAGAGCTTTCTCACGCTGAAACCTGTCAGAAATAACCAATAAGCGTCGAGATTTAAAAACGTCTCAGCCTATGAGAACGGACGTTAAAGCAGGTTTGGTTGGCCGTCGCAGACATTGCGAACAATGTGAAGATATAAATTGCGCAGCAGTTAATATCAACCCGCGTCGCTTTGCGCGTTACGTTTGGTTATAACACGTTATAAACATTATTACACAAACAAACGTCGAGCATTGAACGTTTTAAAGGAGTTTGAGAGGCAAAATGTACGAAGCCCCAATTGCAGCGTTCAAAGACCTCAATGCGTCTCTGCTTATTATACGATGTATGTAATGCTATGTGGCTCCGAGCAGGATGACCTCCAAATACATCTTTATAAATGTAATAGTTCGTGAAATTATACGTGAGGGATGATAATAGCGAACAAAAGCGAATGGCGAGATGGGGTCGATAGGAAATGATGAACGTTCATCGTCCACTAGGGGGCGGCACACATCTCACACATCTCACACATTTCATCTCACATCATCTCATACATCTCACACATTTCATCTCATACATCATCTCATACATCTCATATCATCTCACATCATCTCATACATCTCATATCATCTCATACATCTCACACATTTCATCTCATACATCATCTCATACATCTCACACATTTCATACATCTCACATCATCTCATACATCTCATATCATCTCATACATCTCACACATTTCATACATCTCACATCATCTCATACATCATCTCATGCATCTCATATCATCTCATACATCTCACACATCTCATACATCTCACACATTTCATACATCTCACATCATCTCATACATCATCTCATATCATCTCATACATCTCATACATCTCACACATTTCATCTCATACATCTCACACATTTCATCTCATACATCTCACACATTTCATCTCATACATCTCACACATTACATCTCATACATCTCACACATTACATCTCATACATCTCACACATTTCATCTCATACATCTCACATCATCTCATACATCTCACACATTTCATCTCACATCATCTCATACATCTCATATCATCTCATACATCTTACATCATCTCATGCATCTCAT
>JBAJNP010013140.1:0-12495 GCA_036877545.1 Yasuhikotakia modesta | reverse complement strand
AGGTGTAACCTACAATTTGTAGTAATTGTCATCAAAACTTTAGCCATAGTTTACAGTAAATCAGAACATCCCTCCAGAGTACACAGTTATACTGACAACATGAGAAAGTAATTTGACTGTCTTGTCCGTACATAATGAGACAGGGACGTCTGATGGCACTGACATGTTCATTGACACGGATATTTACTTTTGAGAGATGAACTAAGGATTTTGAGCAAAAGACTGGCTTTTGCAAGTAATCCATGGTGTTTTGCTATTTGTACGAATTGTTCTGAGAAATGCACTTACTGTTTTGCAAATGTTGAGGATGATTCGAGAAATGTACCAAAGCGAATGAAAAAAACTGTAATTAAAATGACTGCATATACATCACTCCACAAACAACTATGCTCTTGGGGAACAGCTCTAAACTACAATTAACATTCTGATGGAGAAACCAGGCCTCTGGTGACCATAGCAACACATGGCAGACCATCTTAATAAGACTCAAAGTTATGTATTACCCTTCAGGCACACATTTACATTTAGGCATTTAGCAGACACTTTTGTCCAAAGCAACTTACAAAGCGAGGAGAACAATGAAGCGATAAATAAAATAACAGAATAAAGTCATACAAAGATACAATTCTTCTGGTTAGACAATGTTCCATGGGTTCCTGTTGAAAGATAAAGGTTTTTTGATATATATATATATATAAATATATATATATATATATATATATATATAGAGATAGATGATAGACAGACAGACAGACAGACAGACAGACAGACAGACAGACAGTGTTAGAGTGATAAGAGGTGCTCCCGGAAGAGGTGAGTTTGATGAGTTTTTTGAATATCGTGTGGGATGAGGCAGACCGAACAGAGTGTGAAAGAGCGTTCCACCATCGGGGAACATTTAATGTAAAACTGCAGGGTGACAGAGAGTGTTTCGAGGATGGAATGACAAGACGTTGTTTGTTGATCGGCATCCTGAGGGAGTGTATTTTTGAAAGAGATGATGAAGATAAGAGATTTGAAAGAGATACAAAACAACCAGTGCTGAACCACTGGTCGTTTTGTAAGTAAGTGTCAGAGATTTCAACCGGATGCGTGCTACAATTGGTAGCCAATAAAGGGAGATGAAGAGGGGTGTGACATGGGTACGTTTTGGTTCTTTGAAGACCAGATGAGTTGCAGCATTTTGTATTAGTTGAAGTGGTTTCAGTGCTTTTGTAGGAAAGCCAGCCAGTAGAGCATTGCAATAGTCCAGCCTAGAGATGACCAGGACCTGGACCAGGAGCTGCGTTGATGGTTAGAAACGGTCTGATTTTTCTGATATTGTATAAGGCAAACCTGCAAGAGCGTGCTGTTTTAGTGATGTGCTCAGTGAATGTTAGTTTGTCATCAAAGATAACACCAAGATTTTTTACTGATCGAGTTGGAGAAAGTGTTGTGGAACCAAGCTGTATTGAGATATAATGGGGGGTGGCAGGGTTACCTGGAAAGACCAGCAGTTCAGTCTTGGCTAGGTTGAGCTGAAGATGATGAGTTGTCATCCAGTCTGAGATGTCTTCCAAACAGACTGATATGCGAGCCGAAACTGTGGGATCATCAGGATGGAAAGAGAAGAAAATCGGAGTGTCATCAGAGAGTTGATTAGAATCTGGTGATTGACTGTGTCAAAAGCTGCAGACAGATCTAATAGCAGAAGGACAGAGGATTTGGCCTTGCTTTTGCTTTCCTCAGGGCTTCGGTGACAGACAGCAGCACGGTCTAAGTTGAGTGGTTGCTCTTGAAGCCAGATTGCATGTCATCAAGGCGATTGTTCTGTAAGAGGAAAGATGATGTCTGGTTGAACACAGCACGTTTTAGTGTTTTAGCAATGAAAGAGAGGAGTGAGACTGGTCTGTAATTGTTAACCATGGAGGTATCCAGTGTGGGTTTTTTAAGCAACGGCGTGACCAGGGGACCAAGTGCCGGTGAGAAGGGATGACTTGATGATGTGAGTTAGGGGTGGTATTAGTGAGGTTGTCATGTAATTTAGGAGATGGCAGGGGATTGGGACAATTGGACATGTGGTGGGGTGGGAGGACAGAAGTTTGGAGACCTCAGTTTCATTAAGTGCAGAAAAGGAGGTAAGTAGAGAGTTGGGTGAGGGGTGAAGTCGGGTCCTGGGGGTGAAGGTGTTGAAAATTGGCTGCTGATTGCTGTCGTTTTGTTAGTAAAGAAGTCTGCAAAGTTCTTTGCTGTTAAGGATGATGTTGGTGGGGTGGAGGGGGTAGAGGAGGGAGTTAAAGATTCTGAAAATTCTGAAGCACACAAAAAAATCCTTTTTACTTGTGTATTTATTCACTTTAGATTGCTTATTAGAAATGTAGAAACACTATTATCCAATTTTCACCATGCTTCATGTATTTAATGTTCTATTTATTTATTTATTGTTTTATATATTTGTTTATTGTTTATATATTAATCTGTGCACACTTAAATAAATGTTTTAACATAACATTGCTTTAAAACAACATTAATACCCATTACATTTTGATAACTTTATATTAACATTATAAAACTTCGGAAGGTTTCCACCTCGATATCCAATCAAATTTCATATGCAAAACAGCATGTTGGTGAACATGGAGAGTTAACTTTCCTAAAAGATAGCCTCCGATTGGATCACACAACTTATCAGTGCTGTTCATCTGACCTCTAAGCTTGTGTCAGGCTATGGCCTAGTCTTTTCATCTTTAATCAAAGACCTCTACATCAAACAGTTTCTTTCTCTTATTAATACAAATTCTAGCAAAAATCAACTGGAGCATCAACTAGCTACATCAGGACACGTCTTTCCTTCAATGAGCAAGATACTTAGATCATACATAGATCATGAGATCATACTTGGTCTTAGCAACTGAAGTAAACTAAATTTATCATTAGTTCTTTCACTGAGGTTTGTTGAAATTAAGAAATTAAGAAAATTAAGATTTCAAATAATGTTTACTCTGCTTCAGCCTCTTCCAAAGTCAAACTGTATGTGTTTTTGTATGTTAGAAAAGTACAATGGGTACGTAAGGTATTCAGACCCCCTTAAATTTTTCACTCTTTGTTATATTGCAGCCATTTGCTAAGTTCATTTTTTCCTTTTATTTCTTGTTTATATTTACTACTCTGTCAGCATTAAATCACTGTATAACATTGATTTAAGATTTTCCCAAATCATTAATCCTAGTCAATTGTAAATATTTCCAGTTTGGCATTTTTGTTTCCCCTTGCACAGTGAATTGTGGAGAATATATCTATCATATCATGAATCACATCTGTGATGGAGAATGCTTTATTTGTAAACAAAACCCAATATTTATCTTCTACATAATATTATTCATTAGTCAAGTCTATATATGTTTGTCAAACAATATAGTAACAGTGTAACAAATGGGGTGCGCAGAGAAAGCGCAAAAACCACAAGGGAACCAGCAAACCACAAGGGATACAGACAACCATAAGAGAGGCGATGCAATACATCGCAACATCGCAAGTCACCAAAGAAGCAGAGGGAGCACACAGACAGACACGGGACTAGGGCTCCCTCTGCTGGCCTGTCGTTACATAACATACACCCCCATACCCCCCCCCCCAAAGGAGTGGCTCACACCAAAAGTGCAATGGGGGGGTTGAACACGGGGGGGAAGTCCAGGATGAAGCAGGCGACAGCAGAGACCACCAGGGCAGAGCAGGCGACAGCAGAGACCACCAGGGCGGAGCAGGAGACTGGATAGACCATCAGGGCAGGGCAGATGCCCGAAAGAGCCTGGAAAGGCTAGAGAGCCATGAAGGGCTAGAGAGCCATGAAGGGCTAGAGAGCCATGAAGGGCTAGAGAGCCATGAAGGGCCTGAGGGCCTAGAGAGACTTGAGGGGCCTGGGGCCTAGAGAGACTTGAGAGACTTCAGAGTCTTGAGAGAATAGACAGACTAGAGAGTTTGGAGAGAGCCCACCAGGGCGGCTCAAGAGAACAGAACATCCAACAGGGCGGATCTGGAATAGAGAGCACAGACACACCAACACAGAGAGAAAGAGTGTTGGGAGTATGCGAGTCACCAGGCGCTACCACAGTGCAGGGATTAGCTACAGACATCCCCACCACAGAAGGATCTGTGGCATCAGCCACCACCTCAGGGGATGCTGCCCTCAGAGGATCTGCAGTGTGAGCTGCCTCCTTTGAGGCCTCCATAGTGGTGTACGTGGCCCAGATGACCCCCAACGCTATTGTCAGGATTAGGTTGTTTAGTGTTCCATCAGGAACTGCAGCAGTGTCGTAACTTGGCTCGGGGAGAGCAGTTGCACTGGACTCGAGGAGAGCAGCTGCACTGGACTCAGCGAGGTGGCCATGACGGGTGTGGACTCAGGCTTGGGAACCATCTTGTCATGTGTGACCTCTGTAGCATCGTCCATCTTGTCATGCTTGACCTCTGTAGCGGCGTCCATCTTGTCAAGTGCGACCTCTGTAGCAGCGTCCATCTTGTCATGTGCGACCTCTGTAGCGGCGTCCATCTTGTGATGCTCACTCTCTGTAGCAGCGTCCATCTTGTCATGCGCAACCTCTTTAGCGGTGGCCATCTTGGGCTGTGGCTCAGGGAAGGCGGCCATTTTGTGAGTGAGTGCATGGTCGTGCTCCTCTACATCACCTACAGTGAACGGTGAACCATTCAGCACTAACGCAAGGTCCAAAAATCCCATTAAAGAATGTTCATTCCTCTCTGGGGCTAATAAGGACTTGTATGGTTCATTTAGGCCACATCGAAACAGGTCCTTGAAAAACAACTCATCGAAAAATGAAACTTGGTTAATCAGATCACAAAACTGGGACACATAGTCCTCTATGGAGGATTTACCTTGTTTCAGATGCCAAAGTTCCTCAAATGGGTCCCTGGAAAACCTGTTGGGTCCTGGTGAGGTGATGTATTCTGTCACAAATGGGTGTGCGCGGAGAAACGGGAGACAGGCCCAAATGCTGGGTTTTCTTGTTTTTATTGACACGAGGCATTATCAAGGAAGGCAGGGTACAAAACAGGCAGACAGGGAGCAATGCACGCAATCCAAAATCAATAATCCAAAAGACAAAGCGGGGGTTGGGGCAGGCAGCAAAACCTTAAATCCAAATAGCAGTCCAGTCCAAAACACAAGAAGCCAAAACACAGAAAAAATTCTTAGTTCTTAGTGCTGCTCAAAAAATAGGCTTCAGTTATTTCACATGAATTTTGTAAGACTATAGGTGGGTGGACCAATTCCTCTTTAGCAGGGTCCGGTGGCATGCTCCAGCTTAAGATGCTAAAATTAAGTTACTAGCTCTATGAAGAATTTTGTGGTCTTATAAACAACCTTGTACCCTTGTATATGTAATCATTAGATGTCCTTCATGGCTGTTTACATTTGCAAATTAATATGTTTAATACTCGTCTAAATGGATAGTTTTCAAAGTAACTGTGTGTATTTGTGTTTTACTCCACACAATACAGGTACCATTGTCTGTTACAATTCAATTGTGCTTAAACTGCTGTACTTTACTAATTACTTGGATTTATTTTCACACATCACATTTATACCAGACTTAAAAAGTGAAACGCTTCTGTGATCCATGCTTACTATATCTTCTCGCAATTAATAATTTCATATAAGAGTGCTTTTAAATTTGTTTGGAGGTGAATCGTAGAACCAGGCCCGTGGCAGCATGCAATATAGCAGCATGATCAAATAGTTGAGATCATGATTTATTTTACAGCTCAATCTATGGTTAATACATGAGCAAGCAAGCTTAGCAGATGTATTATGCACATGACTTCGAAAATTTCGAAGCACATTCCAAAAAGCGCCTTCATCCATCCATTATAAACGTAATCCAAATGACTCCAGTGGGTTAATAAATGTTCTAAAGTGAAATGATAGCGTGCAGCTTGGCTAATGAACGATATAAACTTAATAGGTGCCGATGATCGGAGGCGAACGTGTTTTGATGACATTGTCCAGCCTTTACTTTCTGTAATGCAAAATTAGCGCTTTAGAACATAAACCAGACGGTGTGTATTTTATTTACATATTTAGTTTATTTGTTGCTTAGCAATGCACATTTGCCTATAAACAAATTAAATCCTGACATTTTGAAAACGTTTTTTACCCCTCCCACTGTTGACAATAGAGGGCCATAAGATTTTGAACTAGGTGTTCATTTTATTTTACAAAATGTTTATTTTACAAATATTACAATTTTATATTACAAAACTGCTTCAAGTTAAATCAATCATATGTGCAACGGAACTTCGGGGGGTTGGTAACCAAGAGAGCACTCAAAAGCAGACAGACCAGAGGAAGTTACTGGCAGGAAGTTATGGACGTACTCTACCCATGAGAACTCCAGGAACTCGGATTCTGTGATGACAGACAGCGGCCGAATGGTCAAAGGCCGAATGGTCAAACAGGTGGGTCATCTTCTGCCTGAACAGAGAAAATGATGTAATGCACGAAGCCCCAGAGTTCCACACAGCTGTTCCCCACTCACGGGCTCTCCCAGTGAGCACGGTGATGACATACGCAACCTTGGTCTCCTCACGGGCGAAACGATGGGTTTGCATGGCGAAGATAAGGGAGCACTGGGAGAGGAAGGCCCGGCATGAGTTGGGGTCACCATCATAAGGAGTAGGGTTGTTAGCATGTGCTCCTGGACAGACGGTGCATGATTGGGGGGATCAACTGTTCAGCCAGCCGCAGCCTTCCGCTGCAGTACAGCCACACCAAGGCAGAGCTCAGTCATCCCAGTGAAGAGTCGCTCTATCTCCAGGGATGTGGCACTGAGCTGGGATGCATGTTGGCCAAGGAGTGTCCCCTGTTGGGCCAACGCAGAGCGAACCGGATCTGTACAGAATCGCAGGTACAGAAAAAAGGCTTTATTGAAGCAAAAACAGAAACAAAACAGGCAGGCTTTAGGGCCGATCCGGCACAGGGGATTTGTGCAGCAGGCAGCGGGAGATCCGGGCGAGGCAGCCCAGCGGAGATGATCCGGAGGAGAGCGGGAGATCCGGGCAGCAGCGCGGAGTGCAACTGAGAATAAAAAACAAAAAGAATAAGAATTAAAAAACAAAATAGCAAACCAAAAATGAGAACCAGGAGTCTAGTAACACGAAACAAGCGATACAGAACAAGACAAGGCAAGACTAGTCGAGCGGCATAAAGCACAACGAACCAACACGAGACAGAAAACACGAGGGAACTATAAAGGGGAGAAAATAAGATCAAACAGGTGCATGTGATCACACTAAACAAGATTAACAAGAAGCCGAGGTGAACGCGGACAGCGGAGCATGTGGCAAACTGTCGAAACAAAAGCCACATGCTCCAACAAACAACAATGACAACAACAGAACACAGACAACAAACCCGGGGTGATCAGGCCGTGGTCCTGACAGGACTTTACTTCTTTAGAAACTGGCCATCTGACTGTTAAAAGAACTGTGCATTCTTTTCTTAGTCAGTCTAGGTCTTAGCCTGCATGTTCTGTTGGATATTAACTTGAATCTAATTGTTTTAAATGTTTATAACCTAGCAAAAGAATAGGTGAACAGTTTTAAACAACCAACATCATCATAGTGATTGTTGACATGAAACAAGTTTTTTTATATTCTGCTTGATATTTTCATGATTCTGATGAATCTCCAGATGACTTTTTCATTTTCAACTTTTAAGTAAGAGTTTTACATGTGAGTGCCATAAACATTTAAAAGATGGTTAGAATATTGATATTTAGGTTTAGGTGTGGGATGAGTTTTATGGGATAGAATATACTGTTTGTACAGTGTAAAAATGTGAAAAAGGAATGTGTGTGTGTATACACTATTTAAGAATGTGATAAGTTGCTATACTGAATGATGTGATCCTTTATTTATTCACTGATTTTCTGAAGGACAAAACCTCACAAGACATTCTTATAAGATTTTCTCCATGCCCTGCCTCCATTGTCTTATTTTCCACAAATGTAATTTGTAACAAGATATGTAAACTTCTGTAACTTGGCACAAGCACAATGTGCACAGCATTTGTCTGCATCACATTATACAATTCAACCCCTTAAATATTATTTACCTTTATTGTAACAATAATTGTTTGGCATAAATGTAATTTGGTTATACCCCAGCCCTGACTCTCCTCAGGCATGGATCTGGGCTCAGACATAGACCTAGACCTGGGCTCGGGCATGGACATGGAGTGGGATTCCAGCTCTGCCGGCCATGGACCTGGACTCAGGCATGGACTCCGCTGGACTAGACTGGGACCTGCATCCCGCCGGACTTGGCTGGGATTCCAGCTCCATCGGACTGGACCTGGACCTGGACTTGGACTGGGACCTGGACCCCTCCGGACTGGGATTCTGGCTCTGCCGGACTGGACCTGGACTTGGACCCTATTGGACTGGAGTGAGATTCCGGCTCCGTCAGACTTGACCTCGAACCTGCTGGACTGACTGTGCTGGGACAGACTGACTGGGAGCACACACCAAAAAAAAGATAAACACCTCCACGAAGGCAGCATAGGAAGCCCATATCAGCCTAGACCTTGTCTTTCTTTTAAACTTCTTGTCTTTCCAGGTCACCTTTCTGCCCTACAAAATCTCACAGTCTGGCTAGGTTCCACAACTCAATCACCAACAAGGACAAATAGAAACCATGATGTAGTCTTTGATGACCAGCTGTTATTATCTGATCACATTACCAGAACAACACACTCATGCAGATTTGGCCTGTATAATATTAAAAAATATCACACACTATTTCATCAAATATACAACACAGCTCCTTGTCATCTCTAGGCTGGACTAATGCTCTGTTGGCTGGTCTACCAGCACAGACACTCATACCTTTACAATTTATCCAGAACAGCTTGACTGTTCTTCAAAGAACCAAAAAGAGCCCATGTCACATCCTCTTAAAACATTATATCAGCCTCTACATTATTCTGACAAAAACTGAAGTGACTTGACTGAATGTAAGTTGACTATTTTAAAGTTTGTTCTAAGTGGCAGACTTCTTTTTGCTAGTTCTTAATTGGCGATATGACCATGACTCACAACAGTCATATCAGTAGTTTGGATGTAGTAAGTTCAGTAAACTTTGTAAACTTTTTCAGTAAAAAGTTCAGTAAAAATTTATTAATTGAGTAGGTACATATTTAAAAAGCGGCTTCATCTGCCATAAACATTAAGAGCAGAGGAAGAACTAGTGGATACAGCAGAGAACTTCACACTTTTGGGAGTTCATCACTTATAATATGAAGAAAACAGATACAAACTAATGGATACAATAGGGATCTCTTGACTTGACCCTTAAAAATGGTTTCCTACTATTGCAACATTAATAATTGTTAATAATTAATACATCTTAATCAATATAGTTCAACACTTTTTAGAGACTGTTACAAAGATTAGCAAAATTTACAAGCATGAACAATCCAAAATGTGTGACAAAAACAAGACTGTATTAGAATTTTATAAAGGCATTTATGGGAACTGGCCATAGGAGTCAGTGTGTGTCCATAATTCATTATCTTGCTGTTAGTTAGTCATGTGCAGTAGAGTAAAAATTAAGGTATAATTTATTGACAATTAAGCAGATCAACAGCCTGAATTAACCATCAGTTTTTAATTCCAACATACAGCGAAAGGGCTAATAATAGTTAATTCTTGCAATCAGTATTAAAAACAAAAAACTTGGCGTATACAGAATTCCAGAGTGTCATTGCCATTGGGTAAAGTTAAAAAAAAACTTTCAAGAAAACTTTTATTTATTTATATAAGATTTATAGATGTTTATTATTATAAGATTTTATTTAGAACATGATGAGTGTATTGATGTTGTCTTTATCAAGTTGCATTATTAGTGGTAGCTCCATTCAGCTTAGCCCTACATGCTGCCTCATAGAAATTGAAGCACCTACCACATTGTCATGAATGGACAATGTTTTTCCAAACTGAATAATAAAAGCTTCTGCTTGGAGCCTCTTGACAACTTTACCTTGCTTTTTTAAGACATGGCAGTCATCATAGACCATTTTTTAACAGTTATTATTCACTCTACATTTTAACAGATCTGTAATCCTCTCATATTGTTTCAAAGTGTGCAGATTTTAGAATTACATCCCTCTTGAGATGCCCACTCAGGAGAACCCTGTGGTCTATGTGATGAATACAAGATGTGGCAGGAAACCTTAATTAACTTTCAACCAAACAAAACACTTGAGATCCGTTAGTGGTCTCATCAGTGTCTAAATGATTTTTTGTGGTACATTTGTTATTTGCTATGACAAGCCACGACAATGATGGATCCAAGATAATGTGGCACATTTCAGGCTATGACAGATACGCCTATATAAGAGAACTAAAGAGACACTATTTTCAAGGTTCCCAAAGCTTTCAAGACAAGTAACAGCAGCTACTCTTCAACAAAAAAGCCACTGTGTCAAGAATGAAGGTCTCCTTTGCAACCATCCTAATGACTGTTGCATTTTTTTCTGAATGCTGCTTCAAATCTGTGGCGATTTCAATTACCAAAGCTGATGAGATTGAATCAGACCAGCAAGATTTGACCAAGAGCTTGGAGGAGAACAATCTGAAATCTGGAGCAGAAAGCTCCAAGATTATCCTGGTAACTGGCTACAATCTGCTGAGGATGTTGAAGTCTCTGAACAAAGGAGCCCCTCATCACAACCTTGTTGAAAATATGCTTAGCAGCACAGAGCGCAGAGATGTCAGTTCAGACCTGAGTCCAAGCATCACCAACATCAGAAGGGACACCATGAGGTGCATGGTGGGACGGGTGTATCGGCCATGCTGGGAGGTATAATTTCTCTTGGCATGCTGAGCAAAAGAAAAAGAGCTGCTGACATAAACAAGTTTTACCTTCTTTGATTCAGTGTTGTCTGGATAAAATACCAATGTTTCATTTGCATTTATTTGAACTGTGTCTTGCAAATAAATGTTAAAAATATTGCTGTTACACTCAATGTCTTGTCTGTTCTCATCTGTCTGTATGTAGGTAATGGTGTGCCTAAGTTTTTGTTTTCAGTTGTTTTTTGGAATAAACCATTTCTCTGTGTTCTCTTTGTTTTAGTCACGCCGCACCCCATGACAATACACATTCAGAAAACATTTGGTCAGACAGCAGTATCACCCGACCCTTTGGGTGATCACCGTTAACGATAGTCATTCTGTGGGAACCGAGAGAAATCTCCCTTACCACTGCCGTTAATTTACATTTAAAGTAAATGTCAATATACATGGGGGGCTAGAGTCAGTCTACCCAACTGTATAAAATGTTCGTCTTTTAAACATTCAAAGTTCATTCTGACTCCGCTGAACCCTGAGTGCTTCATGCACTTTGATACTGCAACACCGCAATAAACTATTACTTCATTGGAACCTTCAACGTTCTTCTCAATGTTCTTTTATTTCTTACAAGGCTTTTTTAACAAAAGAAAGATTTGCTTCCACTTCATAGTAAATACACACTGCAGCTTTAAATCACAACATTGTATTGACTAAAGCTTCTATCAACATTGAGAGACATAAATCCAATCTTCTGTGAACATTGCATAAAATAACAATATAGAAATCTACAGGCATTATCTATGACTTTCAGAAACATATTGTCATTAC
The DNA here is from genome assembly GCA_036877545.1 of Yasuhikotakia modesta. Taxonomy (NCBI): domain Eukaryota; kingdom Metazoa; phylum Chordata; class Actinopteri; order Cypriniformes; family Botiidae; genus Yasuhikotakia; species Yasuhikotakia modesta. The sequence continues at coordinate 823 of JBAJNP010013140.1, read as the reverse complement.
CAGGAATCCTTTGTTTTTTGGAAGCATTTGTTCAGTTTCCCCCTTTCAGTCTGTGCTTTTTGGTAACCACTTTAACCTTACTGCTTTGATAGTTACTCCAATTACTTTTCCTCCAGCTCTCTCAAATATTTCTGGTTTGAAATATTCTGGAAATATTCTTTAACTGGTAGGGCTCTAATGCAAAAATAAAGGAAAGTATCACTTATCACCCATAGATCAGTTATGATGAATGAAGACAAGGAGGCAGAAATGAGAAATGTCAATTTGAAAACAATTACTGTTGGAAAATTGATTGCAGTTAAGCCAGAAGTCAGCTTTACCATTCACAAGGGGTTTCTATAGGACAACCTGCTGTTACATTTAATTCTGTATAGTATTTAAGCTAACAGAGTCAACTTGAGCAAATTTAAAGTAACTCTTTTTACTTTTTAACTAGGACTTTTTTTGCCTTACATTTATAGCCTTACAACACAGTTACATTTAAGATATCTTGAGATATTAAAAATCCCTTTGCAGTTTAACATCTCAGTGTCTTGTCATAATAATGTTTGAAAATTTAGTGACAATCCCATACATCCGCTAAGAGTAGTATTTAAACTTTTTGAGCCTGTAATTGATAAAAAGTCCACCTACAATCCAAAATGACTGCCTTCCTGTTGGGCAGAGTACCAAAAGTACCTTCCTGGTACCAAAATGTGGCCCGTAGGTTGTAAGAAAACAGCACAGGACACAAAAAAATCACCTTCAGAGGGCTTTATTCTGACAGCTGTCTTTGGGACGGACAGCGGTCGATGGGAGAATTAGATAATGTAAACGTTTTTTT
>JBAJNP010013139.1:0-12497 GCA_036877545.1 Yasuhikotakia modesta | reverse complement strand
GTGAGGTGTGCTAATGTGGGACACTTAAGGTCTCCCTACAGCATTCAGGTCACATACTGCCCACTGTGTGGTCATGCAGCCACAGAACAAACACTATTGAGGTGGGATTGTGAATACTGTTGATGTGCTGTAAAACATTTAGCTTACTGTTTTTCACTGTTGTTGAGTTGTTGTAACTTGCAAAAGTTTGTTAACTTTTATGTTAATTACTTTTTACAATACACTCTCTTCAGTCACAGTTTAAGACAAAACTTCTCTTCTCTCATATGAACATAAAAGATTTTCATTTTCTCCAAAAAGTTTTAGTAGGAGGGTTAGATAGAAGGTGAAAAGTTTTGAGGGCTTTCTAATAAAATAAGAGTTGTACAACAAATCAAAACAGCTTTAAGGAAGCAGCTAGATTCCATTTAGCATTCTAATAATGAAACATCCTGTAAAAGAGAATCTAATTTATCAGCATCTTAAGTCTAGTCTGGTAGTGACTCAGTCATGCAGTCTTTCATTGCTCTATAGATGCATGTAAACATGAATGGCATAAAAATGGCCTCTGTCTATCTTTAGTGTATGTTTCAGCTGTAGGCATAATACTGGCAGATGCCTGGGAACTATCAGCTTTAGCGCTCCACAGGGCTAGTCGCTAACCCTTTCAGAAGAGGATGTTTGTGTTGACTGTCCACCTTCTCGACAAGTGTTTCGCCCAGCTGTACACAGAACCTGTGTGAGTGCACCGCTATTAAATAGAAAGCAAAATGACTCACTATAGATACTGTGAGTTATATATGGAGCTCAAAAGCCTGTTACAGTTCTCTTGTGTATGATAGTAGGAGACATGTAATACACAAAATGTCAGTGGTGCTTGACAGGGCAAATCTCCCCTCTGTGATGCCGAGGGTCTTATGGGTTGCCAGGGTATTACTATGGAGTTGCTAAGATGTTGCTAGGCATGCATATGTGGTTGCTATGGTCTTCTGGGTAGTTGCTAGGGCATTGATGGTTGTTTGGGTGTTGTGAATCCCTCTCTTGGGGATTGTTAGGTGGTTTTTGGGGGTTGCTAGTGTATTGTTAACTGGTTGCTTGAATATTATGAGTGTTTGGTAGGGCCTTGTTAGATAATTGCTAGCGTGTTTTGGGTTGTTGCTTAAACCTTAATTAAGGTTAAGATGCACATGTTTTTTGTCTTAGCAAGCACTATCAATGGGTAAAGGCAGTCAGGCTTTGTTCAGATTTTTTTTGTAATGCAATAAAAAAGATATAACGACAGTACTTGAACTATAAGAGGCACCATCATTCATATCACTGTCATCTATCAGCCTACTGAGAGTAATAATAATTAGTTTACAGTGCAGAGTACTTATTTCTGTCTCACCATATCAGCAGTGCCGCATGCTTGCTCCTGGACTCCGCCCTCCTCCCGGAGCTCTGCCTTAGATTGGATGGTCTCACCAGCATGGCTGCTAAAATCATCAGATCAGCTTTTTGGAAGAAAAATGAATCACTTTGTAATAACAGACATCAGCAGGTTTGAGGGGGACGTCTGAGCTACCTGCCATAAATCCCCTGCCCACTGGTCGCCCAAGTGTCCACTGTATAGTGGATGGCAACATGTAATCTGCAGGCTGTACTGAGTGCTATTAAGAGTATTGTCAGTATTGTTTACTTTGCTGCTCAGCCTATATAAACTTTAATGGTTAATAGCAGATACACACAGGAAGTTCTGAAGGTATGGTAAACCTGTAGTGTTAAAGACTAATTCTTCCTGTAGTGTTAATTCTGCTAACCACCGATAAGAAATGAATGAAAGTACATTCGAAAAATGTGATATTTAGACTTAGTCCCTTTGTTATAGTCTGACCGGCTTCCATCAGCTACAGCCACAGGTGCCTAAGAAATAATAAAACAGGTTGATATTGAGAAGACTAGAGATTTACTACAATGTGACATAAACACTCGGCTTTAATCCAGATTCTGTGTATAAACACTGTAGCCACATCTGCCCTGCATGTGAGGGGTCCTAAACTGAATGAATTCTTTGGGAAGCAGATGTGTTCATGCATAAACACTGTGACTTTAGAGCTGGTCCACAGCTGACCTGTCACAGCGATCAGACTAATAATATCTGCCTCTTCTGAACAGTTTTTTTAATTTTCTTAAAGTTTCATAGGAAATGTAGGTAATGGTGTGTATAATTCTTGGTATTATTATAATTTGTGTTATTGTTGTAAAGAATAGATTTGTACAGTGTAGTCTAAACATCTATTTATCTGTTTACTCAAATTCTTATGATGATAAAATAAGTAGTACACAACTGAAAAACAGAGTAATCAAATATAATTAATTGAACATATAATTTAAACTATTGATTGCTATTGAATAATTTTAAATAGTTGTCTCACATATTATAAACAGACAAATTAATTTTCTCTGTGAGTACTTTAAAACATTCATCATCATCTATTTATTTAGCTAAATCACATTAGCTTCTTGACTTGTTCGAGGTCATTAATCACTCTGCACACTTTATAAATGACTAACACTGTTCACAGAGTTCATATAATACAGTCCTTTTGACTTTTTATGTTACCTGCAAAAAGTCATTGAAGGCTGAGCTGTTTTGTGAAGTTTAGAACCTGGACATGAAACCAGATATCAACACAATGTACCACAAGGTCACAGAAAATAAATTCAATTTTCATGAAAAAAATTGATAAATTAATTTAACTCTGCGTTCCCATGCATACAAACTGGTGCTGTTATCATAGCCTCAGACTGGTGTTTTAGTCTAGAGCCTGTCTGTTCAGTATCATAACACATTCACATTGTTTTCCAAACACTCTGGCATGGCGTTTTAAAGAAGGCTGCAGTATTATTAACAGTCAGAGCACGAACTAGAATGTCGCCGCCCTCGTCAGAGCCTGTCATAACATTGCTCCTTTCTGCTTCAGTGTGACTGACATATTTTGAGAAACAAAAAAACAACACAGACCACACATGTGGCCCCTGCTTTCACTGTAGTCAAAAGAGTTGGTTGAAACAGACAAAAGTGATTTAAAGTGAAAAACAAACACATTCACATTTAAAAAGGGTGGTCTTATACTTATGGCTTTAGTGTGAAATAAAAAATGCTAGAGATTTAGAAATGATAGAGAAGTTTTTTGTTTTTAAATTTCATTGTATTCCATTCAATCTGTTGGTCTATCAATCTATTTCATGACTATTAATATATCTATGACTAACATAGATGTCTTTTCCCCCAAAACGCAAAATGCTCTGTGTAATTATTATTATTATTGTGTTCGCCCAGCTAAAAAAGTTATTGTACAGATTCTTATGTCAATCATTTTGACATTTTAAGTAACAGCAAATGATTCTTGTAAATAAAATGTGCCCACTGGGCAAAAGTAAAGCAATGTCTGCTTCTGTGAGTAAATGCATTCTCTATTCACAAATGGATGCTCTATCTGTCATACATATTACCTTTGTTGACATCTAGGGCCTGCCAGCTGTTTTCACTTCCCCTCAAAAGTGGTTTATTTAATGCTTAAGCATACAGCTCTGCTGTGATCTTCTAAATAACTGATGGATACATTCCAAGTCATCCTGTGGGCCCTTTGAGCTGTTAGAACCAGGCAGTGTACAGTACACATCACAGCTGAAGCCAATCACAGCAACACACTCCCTCAGCAATCAGTGTTTATCTCAGAAGAGGTGATGTGGAGCTTCACTCTTCAAACGCAAACCTCCTCATGACTTTAAGCTCCGGGCAAAAAGACACAATTAGCCAGATACTGGCAGAGCTCATTAACTGTGTTTTCAAAAGAGGTGCCTGATATGGTTCATATTTGACCCGGAATGGATTTAAATGACTGTTCAGCATGTTTAAGTTTGGTGCACTTTAGTACACATTGGTACATGCATTTCAATGCACACATTGAACATTTTCGGTGATACTGTCACAAATAAAGTCACAAATGAACTAAATGTTTAAAGAATTTATTTAAAAATAATAAACAACAACCCTAAAGTCACCCTGCACCTTTAATACCAATGTAACCAATGGGTTACAATTTATGGTTTTGTTTCACAACAATTAAGAAAAAATTGCATTACACTCTTGCATTATTTACAATAAGAGTGATTAAATAACTGAAGGTTGCCTATTTGCGGTGAGGTCACAGGTATGCATAAAATCAGTCAATCGGTTTCAGTCATGGCTCATCCAATCAGAAACAAGAGTCAGAACTCTCTGTATTATAAATAGAGGTTAAGGAGAGTCAGAGACTGTTGACATTACCTGACCTTCTCTTTTGCTCTTGCAGTAGCCACATAGCTTTTGACTCACTGAAACATTTTACATGATTGATCTGTACACCTGAGGAGCAGAGGAAACCAAATCAAGCCTTAGAACTGACTCTCGGTTCCTCTGTATAACAATACATGGAATCAGAATTTGAGCATTATGGCAATAGACATTTATCAGCATCATATGGACCCACACAAACTCATGATCCAAAAGCAGAACCGCATCTAAATTTAGCTTGAAAAGGGTTATTGTAAATGACTGATAATTTTATTGCCTGCTTCCAAAACCACTTAGTCATCACACACAATTACTCATAGCAGCTTCAGTCCCCAGATGTTTCGTCCTTTGCTGGTTTCTTCACCATGTGATCTGAATGGGCTCTAAATGCTGATCCAATCGTAAATTTCTCAGTGTTGATTCCAGTACTGTTTCTGCATGACTTCAGTTAAGGATCGAGTATTGATGGAACAGACGTAGCAGATAAAACAATCTGCTGCATTCTGTCAAGTTATTTCTTAAGCTCTCGTCTGAAAAATGCATTAGCGGCCACGGCTGCTCTCACTGAGGGGGCTATTACCCATTCAAGCCCACCGGTGCTCGTGCCGGGTTCCTTCTCTCACGTATCCCAATGTGGGGTGGATCAGCATTCTTCTGATGTTTGCAAAAACAAAGTAGAAAAGCAGATCAGTTAGGATTTGTGAGGAAAAGAAAGTTTAAGATTATACAGAATGTATAAATGCATAACTCTGCAGACAGCTTAGCAGATTTATGCAAAGTTTAAATGTTCATCATTTTTAAATGCCTATTGATTTTTAGGCAAGTAGATTTTAAATGAAACTTTCAGTATTTCATTGATGAGTAATTTACATTTATTGTAGATATGAGGTTAGATATTAGACAATTAGATATTGTTTTATTGTAAATATCAGGTGTTAAAGTGCTAGTCTTAAACTCTATGGAGAAGCAATAACTAGCTTTTGTCATATTCTTGAATACGTCCTATGACACTGTGAAAGGAGATAATAACTAAATAAAGTTCAGTTTTACAAAAGTGCACTTTTTAGGACATTTAAAAGTCATTTATTGGGATAGGATTTTAACCTTAGGTGAACTTAAACACAAACTATACCATTAAACTAATGTGTCTTTTTTCTTCTTTGGTCATGTCTATTAGTGCTGCCTCAAAAAAACACTTTATGACACCTCTGACCCCTTATGACACCTCTGATTCTAGGCAACATATTCCCCAGTCCTCCTTTTTGTTTTATAAAAATATTTGATTAATATTTGATTTTGCTTCAAGAAGGCTGTAGTAGTTTCAGTATTTCTAACACATTGTACATTGTACTGTTTAAATAAAACAGAATTTATGTATATGTGTGTGTGTTTGTGTGGCTCTAAAAAGACTTTAAATACTTGAGGTATCATATGCTGTGTTAATTGGCTGTCACATTGAAGGTTTCACTCAGAAGAGTCCAATCTATAGGGCGGCTTCACCCAAGAACCAGCTGTCCCTCTTCTGTGGAGCTTGAGCCTTTTTTCCTGCCGCTGGGAGTTTTCGGGATGCTCCCTCCCCTCCTGCCATGATGGGCTTTGCAGGTTTGGGATTCAAGAGAGAGAGAGAGAGAGAGAGAGGATGTTTGTTGTGTTAGGGGAGAGATTGTGAGACTGGGAAAGTGATCAGGTCATGTGACAGGGGATGTAATGAAAGTGTCTTCCTTTTGCAATGCATCCTTCTCACTTTTTCTTCCGATCTCTCTTGTCTCATGCATGTCACACCCGCTCAATGTATCATGTCTAAATCTCCCTCTCCTTCTGATTTCTCACTTCCTGTGTTTCTTTCCTAACACACGAGTCTCAACATCGCTTGACTGCTTTGAAGAATGTTATGGTTCAAAGGTTCATAATTTGTAAGATGTAAGTTAATTCAGTATTCTGCCTAAAACATTCTGGCAAAATCACATTCATCTGTTTGTTAAACCTTCCAACCAGCCTGACCAGGGGCTCTGTCTGTTTGTTTAGGTAATGCACAGACAGGGCAAGATTTTTAGCAAATGATAATTTTGTAATAAATAGTTGCTCACAGTCACACAAAAAAGTTGAAGGACTTCAATATATATATAATAATATATATAATATATATATGTTTATTCCTTTATAATTTCAACTTTTAAATTCTGTGAAGCAATTAAGTCATACATGTTTGAAATGAGAAAATAATACCACTGTTTTACTACATGAACTACTACTTTAACTTTCATTGAACCCGGAGCGTCTCTTCCTAACTGTCAATCAACTCCCTCTTCTCGCACCCCACACCCCCAGTTCTCATTTTTGTGTCAGTGTAAAATCTATATGATCAGAGGGGATGTGGATGTTGGGTCACCAGTGGGCGGGTATTTATAGCCTTCTCTGCTTACCGGAGGCCAGCCAATGGCTCGGCCAATCCCACAGTACATAAACCTGTCATGCACCAGCTGATGATGATGAATAGACACCACAATGTTCATGACCATCTCCTGACATTAAATAATACTTAAAATGAAAATTGTGTAGATGATCTGGAGGCTTTTTAAAGCTATAAAGAGAAGGTTGGTGCTCCGAAAAATGGCTTTTCTGTAACAACTTTATGATCTGTCCAATAAAACCACTAATGTGAAGTTAGTAAGTTAATCTAGTAAGTATGTGCTCTGGCATTCCATATGTGCAGGAATTACTCTATCCATTTAAGACTAAATGAATTAAGGAATATTTTGGAAAGAAGCGCTTTATCCTCTTTCACCCGTAATAAAAAGATTCACGTCTGATGTTGCGACTTGAATCAGTTGTAAGCAAATTACAGTAACGTTGTAAAACATCTGCCTCTTTAGTAAAGTGAACACTTGAAAATAATTAGCCCTCATGTTCATTCCAAAAGCCCTTTGGCTTATGATGTCATGCCACTATTAACAATGTTTATTGTGAGATTCCATCATAATTTCGATTCCGTCCAGCTTCCAGTTGGTTATTTCAGTTAGAAAGCCTTTTCCCTCAATAACAACTCATTAGACCCATATGTTTAGTTAATATAGAAAACTGGAGTACTTCTTGATTTGATATACTGAAGCCATCTTTAGTACTCCTACCAGCTGGGTCAGTTATATTTTTCCTGCTCTTTCCTGGGTCAGAGGCAACAGAGAAGTGTGAAATAATGCCAGCTCTGAGTAAATACTTAATCTCCACCCCTTATAGCCCAAGGGGGTAGGGAGGTATTGTGCCCCTTTTAAGTGCTTCTAAGGCTTTCTACCATGGCCTGGCTTTGTACCACTGTTGTGAGAACACGGTTACACACACAGTGCAGTGACTGTGAGCATATGTTCTTTAAATTTGCTTTGATAACTGCCAGATGATGAGGTCGGGCCCCTCTGTGTCTGTGCCGTGAGGGCCAGGATGGGCCTCGTCTGGAAAGAGGGACAGTGGGGAGTCTGTGGATCTGTTCCTGGAATAAGGTCCCACTTTCTCTTCCTGTTACATGGAAGCTGTTTCTGGCCTCTTGTGTGTTGATGAACCTGCATCTGTTGAGGTGAAGCATCAGGAAAAAAGACAGAAATGATAACTGTGTTATGCAACTATTAAAACACAAAATTTTAAACTGTATTAATTTCATTTATGCATTCTGTTTAATATATACATTCAATTAAATGTGTAATTAAATATATTAAAATATTTGCTATTTACATTTTCTGACTCCATGTGCTCTTTACTGTGTTTTAATAGGATTCAGTGAAGACAAAACTATGATTTATTTGTCCCAAGAATATTTTGATGACTTCTAACTTTTACCTTTAACAGTTACTCTGTTACCTTAACTATTTACTCTGCATAGATGTTTATTTTAAAAACAGTTCCTCTCTTCACTCATGGTGTCATTTGTGTAGCGGGTACCGTGGTAACCTTTCTGAGAACTCTGTGGAGATGTAGAGGTTGTTCTGAGTGTGTCCATAACTCATGAGGCTGTTCATCTATCTCTGCTGTCCTGCAGCTGTCTGGGCAATTAGGTCCTGCACACCCTCACAGTCATACAGAGGGCAGAGATGAGATGGCAAATTTTAGCAATCAGTGACAACCCTCCACTGTGTAATTTAATGCTAATGTTTATTTCAGAACTGAGAACTGGGTCAGTTTGAAGACAAGGTCACGTCACACAGTGATGAGTTGTAACAGATAACAGATGATTGTTGTAATTTTACATCCATCACTTCATGATCTCTCTGACCCCTCAAAAACTAAAATTAAAAATGTATTTTCAATAAAAAATAATGTATTATTTCTTCATGAGAATATATTTTAAGTACATGTTTTTATATTTAGTTAATTATTTTTAGCAGTTGTAGTTAATGCTGATAATTGGATAATTGTTTTCCTGTATCAGCATTACTAATTCTGCAACATGTACTTTTTTTTCTTAGGTTTTCAGGATTATTTGTAAAAGAAGTAATTTTACAAAAATGTTTAGTTTAGTTTTATTTGTAGTAAAGAAAATAATAATTAAAAGCTCCTTTCCTTGATTTAAAAGACAGTTTCTTTTGCAATGCTGTCATAAAATGTCACTTGCATAGTTATATTTTGCAAACTGAAGTCACAAAAAGGTGAAGGTTATTCCACAACAGTTAGGTGAAAAGTTAGGTGTTTCACAGAAATAACCCAGATGTACCTCATGAGCATGTGATCATTTGAAACCATGACCAGGAAGCAATTAGTTAGGGATGGGAAGACTGAACTGCAGGTCACCCTGACAGATATTTCCACTTGAGATCTCTCTCAAGACTAAAGAGCTGAATGTTTCGTGCAATAAAGTTTCCTTTGGGTGGAGGAAAACAAAAGATGCTATAAATACCCAAACTATTGAAACATCTACACATTTCTATACCAATAGGCGGTGAACCATTTGCTGAGTGTCACTATAAAACTATACTAAAACCTAAAGTGTCACACTACTTATGAAAATAAAAAAGATTAGAAAATTGACCCTTTGTTTTTGCAGGAAGATGCATGAATGATACACACATTTTGACACAGCAGCTAGTAAATATTCTTGCCATTGTGTAGATGTGAGACATTAGACTGCATTATTAATACAAATATCTTTAACCGTTTCAAGAAACAGACGTCCTGATGTTGAGGCCCAATGTAATTAGACAACAGAAGTAAAAACATTGTATTTTACAGGATTGAATATAGCTGTCAGCACGGTGATAAAACAGTGAAACATTTCCCTGCTGTTCTGCCCTCACAGGACTTTCCTCAGCACTGATCCTCTGGTTGTTAGACAGCAGTGAAGCAGTAATGGAAACAATAATGGTAGCCAACATACAGTATGCTGGTAACCATGGCGAGTATGTAGTGAGTTTACAAAAAAACAGCTACAATGTACTCACATAACTGGAAAAACGCTGTCATGCGTATAGTGTGTTTGTGTTGTTGTATAAAGTGATGGTGGAGCACTTATGTTGATCATGTGTAAAAACAGTGACAAAAAACATAAATTGTCTCCAACCTCTCTTAAATCTGTTTGAAACATGGTCATATATTCTTTTAATCATCCTCATTGCTTGTGTAAGACATCTTAGGCTCAGTATTAATTAGTGCCATGTCAAATATTTGTGTTTGTTTGCCATTTACTTAGTTACTCAGTTCCCACTGGATCCAAACTTTTTTGCTTTGACCATCCGAATGCACAGTTTAGCTGTTCTGATTTCTGTACAACATTCATCTAGTTAAGATAACACCAACATCCCCTTATACATTAAGAGCATACAGAAGTGTGTTTGAGTGTTGTAACTGTGCTTATTAATACACTCACATCAAGCTGCATCCAATGAAACTATAAATGTTCCATGCACTTGTAACGAATGTCTTTGTAAAACATCTGCATTTGTGTAGCTCAGTCATTATTTATTCACCACCGCTTGCATTCTGGATGTTAACTATTGCAAATCAATGCATTGTGAATAGATGCTCTGATTATAGACTGGCTGAGGGACCAGATGGTACAGTCTGCATAGAAAACATATTGTGGCTCTGGCTTTGAAGTCCTACCCTGCCAGTTCAATACGCCAATGAATTCTCAGGAGGGTGGGAATCACTTAAGCAAGAATACAGGCATGGGCAGTCATTAAAGACTACATTAGGGCTAATGTTTATGCCATATGTTTTGGATTTTAGCCCTTAAATAAATGGAAAATAATTACTGTTTCGATCTTTTATCCATATGAATGTATCTATTGCATTGAAGTTTTAATGACAGATTTAAGACTAGTCAGACCATTATAAAACCACCAGATAAGATGCTCTTAATTACTATTTTTTCTTTGATATTACTACTGTATATCAAAGTGAAAGTATCTTTCATGAATCCACAATGTCAGGAGTATTGCCTCCTGCTAATGCTGGAGGAAAAACACTGAGGAGATTAATCATCAATATTTTAAAATAAAACATTTTTTACAACCACTTGACAGGGCTAGTATGACCCTTTATTTGACTCGGTATTGTTTAATTTAACATTTTAACATGTTTAATACATGTTAAAAGAATGTTTAATCAGTTTCAATTACTTTTTCATTGACTAAAACTAGTTAGACTTTAAAAAAAGCTTATTTTTAACTGATTTTAAACCATAGCTTTGGCTGTTGGCAACAACATCAAAGAAAGCAATTAGTTAATGTGCAGGCAATACAACATGACAGACAGTTAAACCATCTGCTTCAGATCTACAGGGAAACATTATTGCTTTTGAAAAGATGTATGCACTGTAATCTGGGGAAAACAGCTAATGTCATGTTCAACATGTTTGTTCAAATTCATCCTTTGGGTGGAAAAGGAAATGACATTTTGATGACCGCTATAAGAGGTTCTTAACCCTGGGGTCATGACCCTGGTTGCCTGAGATACAGATGGGATTGTAAGAGATTCTGTGAACTGTAACTTATTTATAATATTTTTTGAGCTGTAGGTTGCACATGCAATACATGCTTTCTGCATAATATGTTATATGCAATGGTGGCAAAGTTGACTTTGCTAACATGTGGACAAAAGCCATCTATCGTGAAAGACGAATACACAGAAGTGTCAATAACATAAAATTGCTGGTACTGTACTTCTAAACATTTGTTTGCCAAAGACCAAATCTAACTGACTATACTGATGACATCTGTGTTTTATTATATTATATGCAGGTTGTGTAGTGGAATGGGAGAAAAGGCAGGTCTTTTGATATTACACAACATTTAACTTTAACATTTGAATTTGACAGTCAATAATGATGAAACTGACTTTAAAGTAACAGCACAGTTTCACTTCTTTCTGAACTTGATTTGCTGTATATAAGACCTAAAGCATATAGCTTTATTTTGAGACATGGAAGGATGCAAGGTTGAGAGCCTACAGAGACAATATTATGTCAGATTAATGTCTGAATCTCAAGGTTCCCCTGACAGTTTGATGCTAAAGATTTTTTATTTTCTTCAAACAGTCACTTGTATTTCTGTCAGCAGGACATCCGTCATATAAACAAAAGTTCCACGGAAACTCCATTGTTTGTCCAATGCTTATGCAGAACTAGAGATTATATTGTGTTAACCTGTGTCATGTCCATTATCTTTTATGCTTTCTTGACCTGTTGTCCTTAAATGGAGCCTGTGAGCAGACCTGCCCTCTGTAATCACTATCAGTTATATAACATGTCAACAGTTGTACACTCATCAGTCATACACAAGAGCCTTTTTAGTACTGCCATTAATGATAGGACTTGTTTCCTCCCAGTGGATCAGTATTCAGTGAAGTGATGTGGTCTAGAAAGTAACTCTTTTTTAACCCTTATCTACCCTCTGTGTCAAATAACATGCACATCTTTAAAATGTAAGTTACAGCATGTAAATTTATAATGACATGTTCAATCACAATGTATTTAAAATATCTTCACTTTGGATATAGGTACCGTTCATACTAGTTTAATACTTTTCACTTACAATAATGTTGCTTTTCTAAATATAAGCAAACATTGTATGTATGTGTAATGTAAACATGAAACATTCTGCTTTTAAATACATACATTACAGGCCAAAAGTTTGGACACACCTTCTCATTCAATGAGTTTTCTTTATTTTCATGACCGTTTACATTGTAGATTCTGACTGAAGGCATCAAAACTTTATTG
>JBAJNP010013138.1:0-12497 GCA_036877545.1 Yasuhikotakia modesta | reverse complement strand
TTGGTGTGTGTTTGTGTTTTGGTGTGTGTTTGTATGTTGGTGTGTGTTTGTATGTTGGTGTGTGTTTGTGTTTTGCCGCTGCTGCTCTGATGCTCCAGTTTACTGTAATTATGTCATCTGACTTGACTGGTTGCGGTGGTACCTTTTCATTAAACACGATTTAACACAATTTGTGTTGTCATCCTGCGCTGCTTTTTCTGCAGGGAGTATCTTTGCGGTGAAGCCCCTGAGATTTCTCTTATCTGGATTGTGTGTTCAGCTGCAGTTGACTTTTCACACAGAGATAAACGTCTGTTCATGTCGCTTCAGGCAGTACAGTCTGTCTGTATACAGCAGGATTCATCTACCTGTATTTCTTATGACCTACACATTAAACTGTTAAATTCACCATTAATTTACCATTAAAAACTGGCTCATTATGTTACTGTCTAATCAGAAACATGTTTTTTTGTGGCTGCTCACTGATAATAATAATAACTGCTGGTCATTAAATTCTATATTCATGTAACTGCAGACACAGGTCTGAGAACCAGCTGTTTCCTAACAGCCAACCAGATTTCAGATTGTTCTGTCTAAGATTGTTCGCTGTTAGCTGGGCATGACAGCATCTTATCATTATTTGGCGGTGGAGTGTTTTTTCACCTGCAACACAAGAGGTTCAGATCTCCAGTCTCAGGGTTCAGCAGAGCCCTGAAGCTGAAGAGGTTTATTCTTGTCCGAGCTTGTGTAATGCTAAGCAACAGGTCTGGATGGGAAAAAATCCATTTTGCATTCACAACTAAGCGTCCATCATGGACCCTCAGGGAGAAGAGCTGAGGCTACAGAGAGCTTCATGATGTGGTCTTCATCATTTCATCCCCTCACGCATGAGGAGAGCTGCATGAAACACCATCAAAATTAGTTCTCATCTGTTCAATGACAGCACAGATCTTGTCTTGAACGTCATTTGTGCTCAGGGCAAACGTTTTGTTGCAGAATAATGGCAGCCATAAAACATGACAGCACAACAAGCATCTTTCTCGTTGTTTTCGCTTGAGTTGAGGTGTTTAATCTTGTAGCCAGTTACACAACAATGTGTAAACGTGTCCGGCCCGTAATTATCCATGACGGAGGTGATTTCAGCTGTGTCATCCACCGCTGAGCCCCTCATCACAGTCATCTTCAGAAATAACCATAAGTAATTGGAGGGGTGATCTTCGTCTTAAACGACGCATCACCATCCGTCAGAGTAATTAATATGACACCCACCGATGCTTTGTTAGGGTCCCGGCTGTGAGCGGATCTGACAGCGGGTTTATTTCACGTCAGTAAACTCTGAAACATTACAGTAATCTGACTATAGATTTCATTACTTTTGAATAATAGCGTTAATGACTTGAAAACTGAATGTTTAATCCATTTCTGATGAAAACAGACTGATAGATGATTGTGTTTCCTGAGCTGAGAGCTTATGTGAGCATGTGAGCTTTTTAAACGCTCTATTTTCTCAACTAGCTCTCAGTTCCCTCAGACAGTTCCTCTGGGTTTGGACTCTTATCATGATGTGATGCACAAACAGAACGTGAGATTCCCCCCAAACCCTTTAAGAATCATGTTGATTTAAAGCTGCAGTATGTGTGGCTTGTGCCTCTCTGTCGCCACCTCTGTTTAAAACATCCCACTGCAACAGATTTGCATCTGTTACAAAAAAATACAATTAAAAAGGCAAATTTATGAGGATGTATTTACTGTACAGTTTGAACACTGATCAATTATTCACTTGCTCAATAACTTTTTTGGTTTTTTACAGCTTTAATTGTGTTTTGCAAACCAGGCTTTTAAAAGACACGTGGCTTCTAACAGGAGATGTGGGTGGTAATAAGATGATTAATAATAAACGTGCTTAATAAAAACGTTGCTCACCCTCATGTTGTTTGAACCTGCATGAGCCACTAAACAGACACAGACAGTGAAAGTGAATCGGGGCCTGAGACTCATTCTCTGTCCTGAATCATCTCTGTGCTCATTGTGTTTCTGCTCCAGAGCCCGTGATCTGTGTTCTCATTAATTCAGACTCATGAGGTAAGAGACCCGAGCCTTTAATAGAGTTTGACACCCCCTTTCAAACACCAGGCCTCAGTACAGCTGCTAAATGCAAACACTGTTGTTGTCGGCCAGTGTCCGGGCCGGGAACTAATTGTGTGTTGCACGCAGTTATCCTGGAATAATTACACAATGGGTCCAGCTTGGAAAATAGTGTGAAGGTTTTCTTTGGAATGTTTGCATCTCATTAGGTTCCACTCACTTCCATAACTCACTTCCATAACTCATAACTGTGCTGGAAGAGGGTGATTTGGGTGCCAAAAATGGAGATGAAACAGCTTCTCTGTACAGCCTAACTATAAGATTAACTTACATCAGAATCATGATGTATTTTCAGATATGCTTTGACATTATTCATTTGTGGAATCAGCCCTGGTTGACTGAGCTATTAAAACACACTTTAAACTGACAGAACTGTGTATAGAATTTGTACGGATAACAAATATTAAATGTTGGCTTTACAAAGCCTTGCCTGAAAGCAAACAGACACAATTACAACCTGCTTTGACATTTTATTGTCTTTCAGTAAGAACAGAGCACAAGCAAAATACATTCATTTGATTTACAGCCCAAAAGTAAAATAAATATTTAAGATAAAAAATTTACTACATTTAAGGACTCAGAATCATGTAAAACTGTTGACTTAACATACATAATAAAGTGCAACTGCAAACATTCACATATAAACAAATAAACGTTGTTCTGAAAGTTTAAAGATAATTATTTATTATTCGTTTGCAATGTGCTCACGGCTAACCTTTGTTAGCGCCATCCTGTTTCCATGGTAACAGCAACTGGTTAGTGGCTCTCCTCAGTGCTGGTCTTCATCTGGAACCTGAGATGTTATTAATGAACTCATACTGACTTACGTCTGCAGAAATATATTTCCCTGTGTGCTCATATCCAGTGACAGAGTAGCACCACACCTGCAAAACTTATTTCATAGGCTTCATAAAGACTAACATAACATCACATTCTATTTAATTGTAATGTGTTGTGCAATAACAGACAAGCCAAAGTGAATTTTCTTTCTTTTTATTATTTTATTATAAACCCATTCCTGTAAAAGTGTTTGCATTCATTCAAACTGCTGCGTTTGTGATGAAGCAAAGGTTAACTGAAGCCCTGCAGTAACTGAACACAGTTCCTGAGCACCGGTCCTCCACTGAACACCGCAGGACAGCTCCTGAATGCCAAAGGTACCAGAATGTCTCCTGTGTGCTGCTGTGTGTGGGAGAGACACGACGTCTCGTCACGCCGAGACCACAAAGAGGAATTTAACACACCATCAGTTTATCAATTATGCCTTCAGACCTTCAGGAACAACAGACAGTGAGATACGCTGAAAAAGAGAAAAAATAAATGGAAACTGTACTGGTAATTTTCTGCCAATTTTACAGACGTTTCCATTAACCCTACAACACAATGCATGAAAATTCCCAGCACAGATAAAACTGCTGTAAAAATGAACGAGAGACATTCCTTCATATTAATACAGTAAATTGTGTTAATGCTGTTTAGAGTGTAAGTTAACTGTGTGGACTGCCTGCTAGTAACAAACACAACATTTCACAGAATGCTTTATTTTCTCTGTAACTGTTTTTCCATCTTAAATGGACTGATTGTAAAAAACGCTTGACTCTTTACACAGAACACAAGACTCATGCAACAGCCAGCGGCCTTTTCAGGATCACGCATATAATGCGCCCAATTGTTTTACCAGCCAAATGCATTACTGGGTGTAAAAGCGCATCACTTGTGTGCCACTGAAGGCTTCAGTGGAGTCTAACATGCAGAAGGATGTTTCACGTGTTTGGAAGCAGCAGAACAGACAAAACCAACACAACTCTCCTGGTGAATGTTAACAATGGTTAGTTATGTTATCTGTGAGCAGAAGCTGATCTCATCATTACCAGGTTAGAGATCAGAGCTGCTGAAACACTGAGGTTCAGATTTACTTACTCTTTTACTAATAACTGACATAACACAAACGTATTTTAGCATTTTTAATGCATTAGCTTTTAGTTAGAATAAGTAACATCTACTGAACAGCTGGGGCAAAAGTACCTTCAGCGAATGAACTGGATATTAGAGCTACACAGCGGGTTTGTATGGGATGCCAACATCTTTTGGCTTGTAGTCTGCAGCTTTGTGAAAGTTTGCACTACGCTGCCCCAAGAACGCATCTACAACGCTTTTTAAAAGCTCACGGTCGGATCCAAACCACAGTGTTCTGACAAATCTCTCTTCATGTACCACGTTTGCTGCAAATAGCCGCAGTGAAGGAAAACTGATCTATGTCATGTGGTCCGTTGTCTCTCCTCACCAATGGGGTTTTTACTTGATTGAAGCCTCTGATTTTAGAAGAGAACGTTGGTAAACAGTCTGAGGGTGGTAGTTTGGTATCACAGGTTGATGCGGTCAGACACTCATGACTGTGACCCGTCATCTGTTTACTTCCATCAGTCCAGTAACAGCTGCAGGCTGTGAAATGAACACATGAAATGATTGGTCAATTAAAAGGGACATTTTCATCTAAAAAATGTGTTTTTATTTCACTGAGGGGAACGTTTATATTACGTTGTGATGAAAGCGCATCACTCTGTATTGTATCTTAGGTCACGGCAGCACTTTGCTTTACACAGGCTGAAAAAGAGACTCGCTCTGAATCTGTCAGACGCAATCAGAGACAGACATGCAGCTGAACCGCTGGTACATTCTTCAGTGATTGTTTGGTGAGGGTCCTTCAGCAGTAATGATGTCACATTATACTTGCATTGTGTGTCTCAGTCTGTTTAATGACACCAGGAGCTCCAAAAAACCTGAAGAAAGTGATTCAGTGTCATTCCATTCATCTTAAAAGCAGCTCAAACACTGGAAGCATCTTTAATCACATTAAAAACTTTTTGAGTAAATGAACACAATGACAACATTCATTTTATGCTTTAATAAACCTTTAAACTGGTAAAACATTCAGAAAAGTTCAGGTACTTTTATTCAGATTAACAAACAAAACTTTTCTTTTAATTATATGAAGCCCATAAAACAATTTACTCCATTCATTCCTTTAAAATACATTTTACTTCAATACAAATGAACGTCACTTTCCTCACAGAGCACCTGCAGATTTGATGTGATGGGAGTCACACTCACTCATAAAGGTTCAGGGAACAGAAATCTGTTTGAAAAGTGTCGTATGAGGAATTTAATTTCTGAGGGTCCAGGGGGCAAAATTGGACTCAGTTGAGGGAAATCCGTTGTATATTTAAACCTGCGGCTCGTCTGAGGCAAAGTCCAGATTCATCCCGGATCTCATTCGGCACCTGCTTTCATCATCGTATGGAGCGATAAACCCGTGTCATGTTCTTCATTATCTCCCTGGTGCTGCAATCACGATAATGAATCCACCATTATGTGTGAGCCGGCTCTGTCTTACACCGCGTAATGCCATCTTAAAAGTCTACAGCCTCTCAGAAAGATTGTGGTTTAAAAGCTTCCATATTTATTTCATGTTAATTCATCCAGACGTCGACTCCTGCAGAAAGAGAAAGGAGAGACTGAGTTTAATCATCAGGGAGCTGTTATACATGAGATGAGACTTTACACAGGTCACTGTGACTTCAGCAGATCTGCAGTATTTATTTGCAGATAAGTACAAATGTGCAGATGACAGGTTTTATTATGTCTGGCATTAGAACAAAACCATACATGCATATTACATGACATTTTAATAAGCTTGTTTCATGCATCTTGGCTGCTCATCAGGAGAACTTTATAAGATACTGTGGGTTTGCAAAGGTTGTGACTTTAACCCCCAGGCAACGTACATGCTGATAGAAAGTGTAACTTAAAAGCACTGCAAGTTGCTCTGGATACAACATGCATGTACCTAAATTCAGAATGAACGTGACAGGAAGAGAGTTTGATTTCCAGAAGAGAAAAAGGTCTGAATGTTTACAGTGGTTAAGAAAAGACATTTTATATAAACCTCACAAACGTTCCCTAATTACATTTGTGCATGATTAACCTGAGTACACACTACAAAATGAAATAAAGTACAGAAAGCACAGATAAACATGTATACAGTCAACAGCCTGTGGGCTGTCTGTGGGTGTAATCTCTCACTGTAAAGATGTTCATTAATTTTACTCAAATAATGAGCCCTCAAGGAAATAAGTGGTTGTGAAACATGCCAAGATTCTGCCTCCATCTCCCCAGAGAATCTCTGAGGCATCTCAGCTGGAGCAGTAAAACACTCAGACGTTCTCCTGGGCTGGAACCTGTTTGACAGAGAAGAAACCTACAGCAGTCAAAAAGTTTGGAAAGATCATGTTGGCTGGAAACAACAACAGAGAAGATTATAATTAATTCCCACTCTTAAAGGGACAGCGCTAAAAATAATCACTCACCGAACCCTCGAGAGTTTCGTTCAGCCCAAAAGCAGAAGTGGAGAAAACTGTGAATGTTAAATGTGGACTTTAGTTCTTCAAAACTGTGTTTCATTAAGAGTCAAACAGGTTTGGAACAACATAAAGATGAAGAACATTAAAATTCTATAAGAGGCAGCAGCTGTCACTGCCCACAAACTGATGTGATCTGCTTCCATAGTCCTGCTGAAAAATCATCATTTCATTTCATCATCTGGTGGATTTCAAATGCAATCATGTAATCAGAGTTCCTTGGAGTGTTTTTGTTTTTTTCCCTCTCAAACATTGTGTGTGTGTGTCTGTCAAACACTGTGTGTGTGTGTGTGTGTGTGTGTGTGTGTGTGTCTGCTGCATTCTGAACGTGAGCTGAAATGATGATCAAACATCTGTTGTGAGGAACACAAACACAACAATCACCTCTTACATTAGCAGAAAAACAGCCTTCAACACTAAAACATTCCATTATCAAGCTGCCAAGGCAGCAATTTTAAGTTGCATGATTGTTGCCCTATTGGTTCTATTAAGTTACAAGAAATGTTATTTTCAAATGTTTTTTTAAGATGTTGTTTTAACATTATTGCTCAATAACATCAGAGACAACCTGTGAGAAATAAAACCCAGGTCGCTGCCGTTAAACACACATCTGAATCACATTTCATCAGGTTAAGTATTGCTGAATTAATTCACTTCATTTATAATTGGAGTGAGTGTAAATGAATCAGGGTCATATTTGATTTGAGCGGAGGCCACGCAGACGATCCATCAGCCTCTGAGAGGAGCAACATTAGTTTAAATCCTAACGGCTGAGAGGGATTAAAGACCTGATGGTTAAAAGAGACCTTTCAACAACAGACTGGAGCTCTGGACACAGTTAATGACTTATGAAGGACAGAAGACCGACTCCTCCTTAAACAAAAACATATTTGATCCTGATTTTTCTTTTATGTCAAGGAATGAAACTGAGAACTAGAGTTATTTAATTGTTATTTAGTAACAGTAGATGTCATTTAAGCTGTCCCACTTCACAATAACATCCCTCAGCTCAGCACAGACGATCTCTAAAGGGTGGAAAACACAGTTAATTCATGTTATATGCAGTTCTTTCATCAGGGCAGGTGAGATGGAGACGTCTTACGCTGGAGACTGATCTGGGCTCGTCTTTCCCTCAGAAGAGCTGAAGGTGTTGAGTGTGAGCCGGCCCTGACCAGCGGCTCCAGTGCAGAGGACAGATGTTCCAGCTGGGCTCAGATGCCGTGACATCCTGACTTCCAGCTGTTGACGTCCACTTCTCAGAGCTGTCTCAGAGGAGTTGAGAGAAAGATGAGGGAAAAAGAAGAAGAAAGGAATTTAAAATGAAAGTGTTGCGATCAGAGCATTGATATCAGATACAGAACCGCAGATCTTTAAATACTGTCATGAGGTCTGGTCCACAATAGCATCCAATCACACGAGGAAGATCTCTTTGAGTGGCCATTAAAGCAACCAATCACAGTTCACTTTGTTTTACATGACCTTTAATGATAGATCTATATGAAATCACCAACAGCCCCATAAATAAAACTAAATATAAATGCTACCAAATTAATTCTGCAATGTATAGCATGTATAATGTTGATGGTATGCAGATTTATTGCATGCATGCAATATGCGTGACTCCACCTTCATTTGAGGTGTGGCCAATGAATCCTTTCCATTTCCTGCATGACAAATCAAGTTAAAGCTGTGATTTAACATCTTAATTATTTCATCATACTGACATTTTTTCACAGAAGTAAATGTATCTGCATGGGTGCAATGCGATGATGTCACATGACTGCAATCTATAGCTACAGTTAACAGTGAATAATGCGGTTTCACTTACTAATTTTAACTTACTGTTTTGAAAACAGTAAACAGAACACAGTGTGCGCACATAATGAAGAAATGTTTGAGTCAAAAGCTTTGATGTCACTGACTTCTGAATTCTGCCAAATCCCAGTTTTTCCTTGGAATCGCTCACTGCATGTGCCTGGGAACTTGTAAACATGACTTTGTTTCCCAGCGGACTGATGCAGAATCCAGACTCCCAGAAATCTATTTAAACAGTTTTTAAGAAAGCTCTGTTCTGTTTGTGTGTGACAGACACCAGACACAGCACAACACTAGCACGCTACAAATGCAACTGCTGCAAGAGTGCCTGAATAAGCACACATGAAGATTCAGTCCCTCTGTAAACTGCTGAATGCGCATACCATGCAAAAACCTGCAGTGCTGCAACCCCCATGCACTGAACACGCAGCTCACGGCTTACAGACACAGCAGCGCCTGAGAGAATCTCTCTGCTGTTGACACGGGATGAAATGAGAAGGAACGCTGATCAAATCTGCTCCACTCACATGTTTCTCACACAAAGCAGACCCGGCTAACAATGTTAGGTTGTAAGGACGTTTTCCTAACATTTCTAATAAGTAACAAAAATGTTCATTTGAAAGCGCTAGGAAGGTTTAAAACACTAAGATTAGCCAACGTTCTGAGAATGTTCCCTGTTGGGGAGGCACCGTGTGACGGTGGCGTTTGGGACTTTGAAACACTGAGACAAATTGGCTTTGTGTAAAATCTCAGAGCCAGTTTTAATGGCGCTTCCCTGAGGGAGAACACTGAGTAACTGAAGGGGGAAGAGAGACAAAACAGAAAGCTAGGGCTCGCTCTGACAGCCACAGATGGATTGCATAAAGACTTCATGGGAAGATGCGGTTCAGCGAATGAGTCGTCGCCAACATGACCCACATTCTACAGTCTAAAACCTCTCGGCTCAGCTGAGCGCTCACGGCCACAGCAGGCCTCAGATCAGTGAGCACAACAGCTTCACCAGCTGCTCAGATAAACCACGTGTCCGTGAGGGAGAGAGTCAAAGACACAGGGACAAACACTCCTCTCCTGCCTTGTGTTTTCACAAACATTTTAAACGCTTTCTTAAAGGAATTATTCACCCCAAAACAAATCTTCTGTCATCCTTTACATGCCATTATTATGTTACACACACGTCTGTTCTGTATGGAAACATTTTCATATTCTCCTGAATCTTAAAAGCTCATGTTCTGCACAAAAGAAAAGAAGTCAAACAGGTTTAAACGACATGAAGGTAAATGATGATGAATGTTCAGTTCGGGGTCAACTGTCCCTTTAAAAGCAAAGAGTGCAATTACTGCTAGTGTCAACAAACAAAACTGCCAAAACACACACACACATAATATCCTTTAAAGACTGAAGTCACAAACATGGATGTCACTCTATAACTTTCTTTCCAGAGGGACAGATGAAACCTTGTGTGCCCTTAATTCAGGAATCAGCCAATCAGATTACAGCTTGCCAGATGGAGAAATTCTTCTCCAGTTTTGTAAACATCCATTTTGTCCGAGGCATAAACAGAAGAAACACAACTAACAATTTTAGGTTGTTAAAACATCGGCCTTACTGTGAATGTTCTAGCAATGTTCTACTAACAACTTAATGTTTCTGATACATAAATACAGAACATTAACAAAACTTACTGCAAGAACTTCTATGATTACCTTTTAGAGAACGTTCAGAAAATATTTCCTTTAAAAACATTAGCTGAAGACTGATGCTCTAACTGTAAGCTGTAATCGTATCAATGCCTAGCAGAGAAGTGAAACTAACAGAGAACTGCAGCGTACTAACAAGGGCATCTACACAGTAATAATGTTAGAGGAGGTCTGTGGAGGAAGGACATGGAATAAATCTCTGCCAATCCGTCACAAGAAAGGCTTTTGTTGCCTTTTGTTCTGGGCTGAATGAGAAGGTCCAGGCCCAGACTGTAACACCTCCTCCAGCACGACACCTCTGCTCATGTCAAGTCCTCCATCTTTGGCAAGACCTCGCAGACGCACCGCAGGGAAGCGACCCAACGATTAATAACCTGTAACGCCCTGGAAAGCCCTCGGCCCGGCCGGGCCTGAGTCTCAGTGTGAGAGTCGCTCTCCTGTGGCACAGAGAGCTATTCATCACGGCCAAATGAAACAGACTCCAGCAGACTGCCTCTTATTCACACCGCTGTCTGTTCAAATGACACCAGCCACAAGGGGACGCCACACAATGTGCCTTGTTTTGGATTTTCCTAATGGATTCCTACAAAAGGGCCATTCAGGGAAACGTGTGTATGAAGGGACCGCCGGCAGCCATCAGGGTGAGGAGAATGTCCAGTCAGGCTCTGAAGTGTTGAGGTGTGAAGAAAAGGTTTCAGACACAGAAACGCGACAACACCAGGCCGTGCTGAACACCAAAAGGCATCCATCAAACAGCCAATGGATCATGAATGTAACAATCACTGCTGGAATTAAAGCTGTTATTCGTAACATTCAGCTCTCTGGTGAAACTACAGGGTGCAGTTATTTTAGGGATGAAAGTTAAATTACTACGTTCTTATTTTACTAGGAAAGATGAGAAATAAAGAGAAGAGAGGAGAAAATGAGAACAGAATGAGAGCTGGCATGAGAGACAGTGATGCTGGACACTGAACGACTCCACAGACGCCATTAAACCTTCTCAGCAATCAGACGTCACATGACAGGCTGTCGTCATTTACAGAAGACACAAAACAGAGTTAGAGCAGGTCAGATCACCACTTGCATGTTAAGAAATTATGTTTTATTTCCCACCCATGAGTCTTTATGAGGAATGGATGTGAAGAAATGAGGGAATAATCGTGTGTCTCAACATTAACAATCTCTGAACATCTGAGACTCCTGTGACACTCGCTGAGAAACACAGGAACGATACTCCCTTTCAGTTTTCCCAACCCAGCACTTCACAGCCCCCTGGACATGAACCACACACAGAAACTTCCACAGGCCCGGACGAGAAACAAGGCTGTTATCAACACAACAGTCACACTAAACCAACTGAGATAAGATAAAACCAGACTGCAGTAAAACACCGAAAGACGGCCCTCGACTGGGTGGCTGTACTCATCGAAACAGACATGAAAGTGTGTGGGGGAGGTGTGACATCATAAACCTTATCAGCTTGCCTCATGAATATTAATTAGGCAGCATAACAGGCTGTCCTGACAGATTTGCTGAAGGCAGATAAGCGCAATAAGTTAACTTAGTGACACCTGTGTGGTTAAGATGCAAAAACGCAGTGAAACAACCAAATGCTAAAACAAGCAGTTAGCAAAAGCTTCTGCTCTGCTTTAGGAATCAAAATCAAAGCTTTACTGCAAAGTGTGCCAAACACACACACACACTTCTAACATAAACTTAAACAAACCTAAATACACCTTATAAAAGTTTTATATTGTCTGAGTAAAACAAAGCAAAAGTTTTTATAATTGAGGGGTAACAATAATTTTAACAATAAGTTGTTATATTTAGAAAACTCAGCATGAATATTTCAGTCCGAGTGTAAACACACCATAAACACACAGCGACTGTGAATAAACTTCATGTCAAACAGTGAGAAAGAGACACGACTGTGAGCAGCGGGGCTTCCTCAGAGAATATTCTCAGTGACAAAACAGCAGCAGGAATGAATAATTCACTGACTGTAAAGAAAACGTCTGTTTGTTTGTTATCAGTGGCGACTGCTGTGTTCAACAATCTAATATTGAAAACGTTACATTTGTTCCAGTCTGACTTGCAAAATCACTAATAGAGTCACTGAGGCTGATGTTGGAGAGAAGCGAGAGTGTATTAGCTGAAATGCAGACGTTTGGAACAGCTGGGCAGAGCCGACAGTCTTACATCATTATTTCAGCACATCAGAGACAGAAACAGTGTTTGTGTAACATCTCATACAGGTTGTCAGAGATGTTGCCACAGTTCAGAGGTTGGATTTACACTTTTGCAGTTATTTCTGTCTCAATATCAGACTGGACACACACACGCACACACACTCACACACACACACACACACACACACACACACACACACACACACACACACACACACACACACACACACACACACACACACACACACACACAC
>JBAJNP010013137.1:0-12498 GCA_036877545.1 Yasuhikotakia modesta | reverse complement strand
CTGCACACTGCAGTGTGAAATGTGCTCATTCCAGCTCATAAAAAATGGCTCAAGAAAACATTCCTGCTGAAAACAAACAGAACGCAGTGAATCAATGGATGTTTGTGTGTCCATCTGCACCTTTTGAGAGAGAGAGAGAGAGAGAGAGAGAGAGAGATTAGCTCAGTGAGACTCTGTTTGACGTCTGCCTTGAAAATGGATTAACATGGACATCTCTGTACTTCAGTGCAGCTGTGTTCACAAGCGGGTGTCTCTCTCTCTTTCTCTCTCTCTCCCCACTGCTGTCCGTGCTGCCTGCCAACACAGTGTGACTCTGGCATTGGACTCATTTGCAGGATTATCTGTAGTGGACAGACACACACACACACACACACTCTGAGACACACACACACACACTCTGAGACACACACACACACTCCTGTTGATTAGATGAGTGTGTTAGTTTGTCATGCATAGTGATGTGTAGGGGGGGGTGTAAAGGAGGTTTCTAGGGCAACAATGTTTAGCATTTATCGCTTTTATCAGTAAATTGAGAATCTCAGAACGTTTGTGTTTGTGAACGTGTGTGTTCTGAATTTAAACCAGCGCAGGAGACGCCGTGACGCTCAGAAATGCATCTTAACATTTACAGAGAGAGACAGAATCGGAAACAAAGAGTGGAGAGGAATAAAGAGAGAGACGGTGCTCAGGGATGGTGTGTCGTAAACACGGAGATCACAGACGCATTTCATCCTCTCTGACGGACCAGAACCCGCAGGAGCGAGTGAATCCATGCTGAAGATGTTGTGATTGTATTTAGCACTGAAAGTCATGTGCATCACAAACTTTGAAGCGATACATTTAAAGGAATATTTCATCTAAAAATGACTCTCCTTCATGTCCTTCGAAACCCTCATGAGTTTCTTACATGACACACAAAAGACAGAACGTTAGAGACTGACAGCCTCGGTCCCCATTTACTTTCAATGCATGGAAAGCTGTTAACAAATTTATAATCTCCTGTATTGTTGTTAAAGGATAAACAAAACATAAAATTTGCAGTTATTAAATTTGAAAAATTATGGCTTTAAAGTTTCCCAAAAATCATTTACTGACCCTCATGTCATTTTAAACCTTTTCTGCTTTTGAGGAACACATAAGAAGATACTTTGAATTTGAGATGTTGGGAACCAAACAGCATTATATGGACACAAAACCACTGAGACATTTCTCCAAATATCATCCTTTGTGTTCCTCAAATGGTTTGAAATGACATGAAGATAAGCAAATGATGGAAGAGTTTCATTCTTTTTTTCGTTTTTCATTGTTTTATCCCTTTAAAACAATGTTTAAAGGCAATACTTTCCTCTGATATCATCTCCAACATCCCTACAAACCATTTGAGATGAGAAACAGGAAGAGGAGCGATTTCTTTTCTGTGCAGTTGTTGAAGATTTCGGCCACAGACACACTGTGAAAACAGCTTTACACAGAACCATAATGAATGCATGTCAGAACCCCTCTGTTCTCTCTCTCTGAAGCTGTGTGTCATTTCCACATTTCCTTTTAAAGAACATCAAGTGCAGACGAGATAAGACAGCAACACAATTATGAATATATTTGCATTTTCTCTTTAATTAGGTCTTCTGTGATTCTAGCTGCTAACCTCTTTTACAGCCACTATTTCTGAGGTTCAATCAGCTTGAAAGTTGTGATGGAAGGGGGGGTGCAGCCATCAGATACTTCAGACGTTATTTCAGAGGCGGTTCTGCGTGCCGTCATTCTGTATTGAGGGCAAGGCGGCAGACCGGACCCGCTGTGCATGGTCCAATGAAGTCATGGAGCAAAGACATGTGAGTGAAAGAGACGCAGCTGACCGGCCCATCTGTGATTCCAGAAAATATTTCAAAAGACACGCGTGTGCCTTGAATCTTTAAAACACGTTCATGTGTCCTGCATGTTTAAAGAGACGCTCATGTGTCCTGCATCTTAAAAAGTTCCACAAGCCGAATCAAAAGTCTCTGTAAGACCTGAGATCAGTTTAACTAGCAACATGTTAAATGTGATAAAACAAGACTAGAGACTGAGGCACAAAAAGATTTACTATAATGGAGTTTACAAGCAGAAGCCTGAAGCATTTAAAAAAGAAGAGCTATTTGTATTTTGTCCTTGAGAATTTACGTGGTGAAAAATATCAAGGTTAAGCTGTACAGGAAATCTAAAATAACCTTTTTTCTAGAGGAAGTCCACACAGGAAGTGAGAAAAGACTGCAGGACAACAGGAAGTGGTCATTGTACACATTCTTCCTTATACTTATCATTTGTAAAGTCCAAACTGACTGTCCAAAGAGCAAACAAGGTCAGCGGTCATTTGACATTGATGCATGCGATGATGAAACAGAACAATATTCTCTGAGTCAGTTATTTTTACACTAGACATAAAATCTCCGGAGCTGCCCCCTATGTGTTACAGCAGGAAAGGGAAGCCCACTTTGGTGAAATCTTTGAGGAAGGAGTTTGGTTGTACTGTATAAAATGTACTTGCATAATTCATGACGTTATCGATCCAGGACAATTCACTTTGAAGAGCGCAGCTCACCAAATGCAACTTCCCAGTTCATTTCAGATGTGAGTTGGTCTCAAAATAACCTATTGATTTTTGATGGGGGATAACGGTTACGGCCAACTAAACCCGTTTCAACAACATCTCTGGACTCAAAGCCGAAAGCCAGAAGCGCAGAGGACATCCAAAAACCCTCCGCAGAGAGACGGACACCCTGGGGTGAACTGGCAAACTTATAACGTGCTCAGATTGCGTTGAACATTAATCTGTTACTTCACTCCAGCTTCCTGGACACCTTGACCCAGACAGAAGGATTAAACAACTACATGTGCGCCCCAAGGTGATCACATGACTAAAGGTTGTGGGTTCGATCTCTGTTTCATCAGTGTCTCTAAGCTGCTTTCCATAACTCCAGGCTTCTATAGCTCATCCAAAAATAAAATTTCTGCCATTATTTTGCTCGTGTCGTTTCAACTATTTCTTTATTTTGCAGATCTAAAAACAGATCATTCTTATACAGTGTGAAACGTAACTGCTAGGTTAAGACTTAAGAACTAGTGTGTCTTAAGAACTAGTCTCACCAAGTAGCAAGTTTTTCAAATGACACCATTCTAGACCATCTCTTTTACAACCGCTTTTAAAGATATACATTAGATGACACTTGTAAGACTAGTCCAATAGTTTATGAAACCGGCAGCTGATCTGTTGACCTAAACTGACCTGTTTGGTTAAAAAGAACGGGATGAAACCAGAGATCGCTTCATCATCATGACTTCAGCTTTAAGACACTCGGTGACATTTCAGGCGACAGTGAATCTATATGCTAATCCAGCAGCATCAATATCATTAACATAAAAACACAAAGCTGTTCTGGCATGCAGCAGCTAGTCATAGTTAACATGTACTTAGCAAGTCTGCTGTCTTCCACTTTAATATAAAGTGCTTCTGGAAAATGTAACTTAGCACAGCACAACAGAAATCTTTACAGTAATTTCTCCTGGCTCTGAATACGCTTTCACACTTTTCTGACCTTTCAAACAGGACCAAGAGTAATTCACATCAGATGCACCGAGACCCGCAATTCACGGCGGGAACTCGTGCTGTGCCTGCATGAGAAATGCATTCGAGACACAAAAAACCTGCTTCTTCTCCATTAGCTTCCGCCTGCGATTTCCTGTAGAACCGTTGTTCCCTTTGTCACTTCCTCTTAAGCTTGTTTCCTTTTTCCTTGTTTTCTCTGTTGTCTCCGATTTCGTGTCTGCCACACCAAACTCATCGTCTCTGTTGGAAAACAATAAAGGGCAGAATTAGAGAAGCTCTTTGGCTGGTTCTGAGCTCTGCACTGATCGAGCAGACGGGAGGTGGGAGGCATCGATTACTATTTAGCCGTGTAGGATGTGATTACGATACCCACCGGTGATCCCGTTTAATCCCTGATGGATTATTTGAACACTGCCTCTCTCTGGTATCAGTCCAGCTGTAGTTTAGCTGCGGGGCATGAACAGACCGGGATGTACGTCTGGGTCAGGACGGTACCAGGGAGAGCGTGATCTTACCTGAGGCCCGTCGGAGAACACTAATCCTTAAAGTGACGTGGAGCAGCGCTTCCCGAACACTTGACCTTTCAGACATCGATCTGGGAAAACAACAGAAAATTGATGGTAAAAAGAAGTAAATGTTCCACAACTGATGAATTTCACAGAGGAATATCTTTGCAGCGGATCAGACTTTCTGAGATACGTGCGAATCGATAGACAGTTCCGGAAGTGATTTGCTTCATTACTGTGAGAGGCAGACGCCTGAGATGTGGAAGTGATTCAGATACAGGATGAAGTGAGCAGCCATACATGTGTGGAGACAAGTCTTATCTTATCTATCCACTCATTCACTAATGAATAGATACAGAGAGATTGTATGATCTAAGACTTTTAAAGAGAGACAGAGTGACTGCAGACATACTGCCATTGTGTATATACTGAGTCTACAGTGTATATATAGCCAAATACATGCAAGGACACACACACACTTAACCCTCAAGCAACCCTTTAAATGGGGTCCTCACTTCACTATCTTTATTTTCCCACCAATGATCTAACTGAAAACAGATGAGCAAGTGCACACACACACACACGTGCACACAAACACATACACGCATGCACACACACACACACACACACACACATATACACACACACACGTACACACACACACACACACACACACATACGTACACACACACGCACACATACGTACATACACACACACACACACACACATACGTACACACACACGCACACATACGTACATACACACACACACACACACTAGGTTGTATGATGTGGATCCAGGTTTCCAGTTTCTAGCGATACATCATTTAAAAAAAAACAAGGATTATGTCACACATGTAACAGTGATGGGTAGGATAATATTACATGTGTCCATCAGTGCATGAATCATCTGTCTGTAAATGAATGATTGTCAGCTAGCGAACGGTTCAGCGTTCCAATATTAAAACACATCAAGTCCTCTAAAGCAAACAACACGTCCACCAGAAGATCAAGGGAGCACAAGCCTCCGTCTTTCATTAACATCCGCTTGTTGTGTTTACTTCCGAGTGCCTGAGTTTTCATGTAACCTGCTGTTGTTGAGACGCTTTCCTCTGTGAACCTGCTGCACCTGAGATCAGACACACACCAGCCGTCAGCATCACCTTAAAACTGAGAGAGAGAAGAGAGACGATTGGTCAATGGATGCACAACAGGAAAAAAACAAACTAATTAAATTAAGCGTGTACCAACAAATTAACTTTATTTACTCTGCCTCTTAATGAAAGCAGATGAAGTAAAAACGCATCGCGTTCTATCTTCTTAAGAATCATTAGAAGAAGAAAAGTCAATTGGTACTTATTACAGTAAAGGTTTTTGCTGATCGGAGCTGATTGTTAATCGCGTCTAAGCAATCAAAGTATGAAGTACATAATTCTTTTATAGTACCAGAGTAATTAGATTCAAGACATTTGCATGTATAATATAATGTAAAGCCATAAATATAATAAACCATATTCCCTCTGACAAATATCTAATGCTAAATACACACCACGACTCATCCATTGATCTGGGATATCTGCTTTACGATGATAAAACATATAAAAAAATCCTATAGCCACATCAAGGAAACATCACAAAGATCTTGAGGTGGGCTCCTTGACAACCGCTCTGAACGCTATAGCAACTGCATAGCAATGTGCAAAAGATGCTTCGTTACCATAGCAACACCCTGGCAACCACCCACAACAACTCGGTGCCTCCCACTGACAGAAGTGGTTGCTGACGGTGTCTGAGCAAACAAAGCAAACGAAGCACAAAATCCTGCGTTTAGTCTGTGAGTAATTACAATCGCTGCATTTGCATGTATATTGTACTGTAAGCGCACAAATGTAATTCTTTGCCTGGGGTTGTTACAATAAAAGCAACATTTCCTTTGACACAAGTCTCTGAACGTACACAAGACCCTCCGCCCCATATTTCATCACTCACTCACTCTTGCTCCAGTTGTTCCTGTTGTGTTGCTCTCGCTGCGGGGGTTTGGTGACTTTGAGTTAGTGCAGAGACAGTCAGTGGTGAACTAGTCAAACAGGTCACTAGAGCATCTATTTTACCCAAGGCCATACTGAGAACGAGAGAGAGAGGAAGAGGAGAAATACAGAGAAAGAGGTAAAGAAATCGTGAAAAGAAACACACTGTTGCCTTGATGTCTTCTGCCTAGGGCCTGAAAAGTCAAGACATTGTGGTGTTAAAGTATTTTTAGTGTGTGTGTGAGGGAATTATCAGCTAACATTGTCCCTCATATCTGAGTTCAGTATGAACATTTTGAAGTGCTGAGATTTTATAAAACACTCCAGACACAAAGTGGTTTGGACACTTTAAACTGTCTGAATGTCACTGCGTTTTAAAACTAAACAAACCAAACAATAAAAAACAGAAAAGCAATTTTATGAAACACATTTAGAATGTAAAATACATCACACAGATAACATGTATCACATGTTAACACAGCATGTGTGTGTCTATATGTTACAGACACAGAGGTGTGAATCCATCCTTACATCCACACTTGCCTCTTAGTCTCCCGGGATTCTCTCTCCTCTTTTTAAGATGACCCAAAACGTTCCTAATTATGAGCCGCTTCCCACCGGTGTTCTGGTTGCCAGGGAGTCGGCCGGGTTCACGGATCCCTCAACATGTACAGCTGTTATCTTTGACTTTTGTCCAAAACCCAAATTGGAAGTGAACTTAGGAAAATGTGAATCTGTCTCGGTTCTCTGTCCATCGGTTCTGCTGGGAACATCTGAATGAATGTGAAACTGGATGAAGAAGATGAGTTTGCATGATCATTCCTGAACTTTGACCTGTTTAGCACATATGTAACAAACCTCAGCTCTGTGCTTCAGACACAAGACACTTCCTAGTGTATTAAAATAAATAACATGGTCTAAAGAACATCTCACACTACAGGGAACATTCTTAGAACGTTCTTGAAGCAACGCTAGGGAAAGTTTTTTAAATAAAAGCTTATTCTTAAGATAGTTAGTGTAAGGTTTTATAAATGTTTGATTAATGTTCTGATAACCAAGCAATATGTTTATGCAATACTTTATACTTGTAATTTTTATTATTTAATTGACATTTTTACAACCTTGGCTAGTTTAGAAGTTAGAGGAGGAGCAACTAAAGTTAAAGAAAGCTGCAGTGGAGACGCTGTAACTCACCTATCATGGCTCCTCTTCTCTCCTCAGGAGGAGCTGTGAGACACTGATGGAGAGAGATGGTGTCTTCAGGCCTTCGCTTGCAGAACTTCTAAAACTTTTAAACTTTATATACTCAACTTAAAAAAAAAAGAGAAATTCATGGAAAAATGTGATGGAAGGCTAATGTTGTGTATTTATGGTAGAATATTACATAAATAAAATTAGCATATGTCAGAGACGTGGTCCAGCGCTTGAATGTGGTTTCGATGCGCCTGGTGTTTTTGTTTTGTTGCAAACGACTTTTGTATCTTTCTCTTCTCGGCTGCCTGCTGCAGGTTCTGCCCTTAAACGCGGGTTCTTGCACAGAACGTACTGGAACATGTCTGAAAAGTTCCTAAGAGGCAGAATCGCAGCTGTCCGACTGTTCCAGCTCATCCGCAGGAGATGACTTCTCTGGATGAGCTCGGAGTCAGAGAACACACTTAAGGTCGTTTACATAACCTCTGACGCCCTGCAAAAAAACAGGTGAGAGTCAATTATTCAGGAATGAATAAATCATCAAAGAGTATAACTTTGGCATCACACGTCTGAATGACAGACAGACAATGAGAGGTGAGAAAAAATTCAGCCCTGCCCTTCTGACCAGAAGCCATCACTTCTATTATTCATTTCCTTTATTACAGTGTGTTACTGTGACCTTTCAAACGAGCCAAGTGAACACACACACACACACACACACACACACGCGCACACACACACACACACACACACGCTTTAGCTAGATCACTGTAACATTGTAAAATGTGATTTAAAACATATGAACACCTAAATACACCAATCACAACATGATCTTTTAAATCACAACATGATATTTTTGATCACAACATGATAGCAGGGAACGTTTTAGCATCTTTCCAACTGCAAAATGATGTCTGAACTCATACCTAAAAGAGTGCATAAATAATTAGCTCTTTAATTTCAGCTTACATAACCGTCATAATTATTATTCACATGGTTAAACACTGCAGTGTGACTGCAGGTGCATTTTAATATGCATGGCTGGTCACAGGCGACGTGTGTAATACAATGTCAAACGTTTGTAATTCATATCTGCAGAACATAACCGCACTGCCTCACAGTCACACGTTCCATTAAAATTCATTCAGAACACAGGTGGAGGTTTGTGACGGAGCCGCTGGGTTTAACTGCAGGCACACAGAGCTAATGTTGTGTGATCTTCTGACATGCATGAGTTGAGTAATGCAAACATTCAGATTAATTCAACAATCTTCTCTCACATACAGTAAGTTAATCCCTGGTTTATCTCTCTCCTCCTGTTAGCAGTGTAAAGGTGGTGGGTTTGTGCCCCAGGAAAAAATGTATAGCTTGAATGCCCTGTGAGTTGCTTTGCATTTGTAAACTACTATCTGCTGTGCCCTAAAGCAAAGCTATTTACATAACAAAGCATAACGCATCATAAACAAACATACATGTCGTGACACAATTACCAAATGTCATAAATTAATGCATCTGCGTGTTGTTTCTATATTAACAGTTTCTAATTTTCAGAATTTAAATCTAAACACCGAACAGATGTCTGTGTCGACACCACGACGTGTCACAAACACTGAAAAGTTGCTCTCTGCATTGCACATCTGTGCCGCTGTAATGAGAACTCGTGTAGAGACTGTCGGCCACAAAATGCAATTTCACCCCAGCCGTTTTTTCTTTATCATTTAAGCCACCTGATCCGCTCGCTTTTCCACACGCGCACACGCTCCGGCCGCTGTTAACAAATTTTCTAATGCTCAGCCCCTATCAGCCCTCCAGAGTAACTTAACTGGTAAAGTGGTCATGGTGGCTGTAGTCTGGCACTACAAACTCTCTGTGGAAGAAAGGTGAGGTGTTAACCATTAAAAAGCCCCTTCTGGGTTTATCGCAGGTCACGCCGCTCGTTACGAGGGCTATTAGCGGCCGGGGGCTATGCTATGCTAATGCGCGTGTCATTAAGAGGACTGACGTATAATGAGTGGAGCGCTCTTGACAGCTGGAGAGAGAGAACTTAAATGATTGGTGAGCAATAGCGACGCAGCAGGAGGTCACCGGCTGAACTAACGGCAGGAAAGCTTTTAATCACTCAATCAAAACCTTAACAATCAGCGACAGACTCGACACGGACGGTCACGGCCCGTCTAAACTTTGGTAAACGGCCTCGTGCTCGTAATGATGGTGATGAGGGGGACTTTATAAGGTCAGGTGGTCTCAGTTCACATCTGGTTAATAATGTTTTCGCAAAAGAGCTCCTCTTAAAAATGTACAAAACATGCAACCGTATGACTCAAAAGTGTTAAATGGGTCAATTTAACAAACGCACACACACACACACACACACACACACACACACACACACACACACACAGATAGCAGACAGCCAAACAGATTCAATAATGACCACCTGTTCTTCTTAAACTTATTCTGTATGAAGTTTACAGTTCCTGAAGCAATTCAGTTTTTTGCAAAGAGCAATTCGTCACAAATAGCACATAATGGCTGCATAATAAAATGTAAAAAGTTCAGCAAGTTCAGCCTTGAGAAGCTTTTATAAGGACGGAAGCTGAGAAAATGATAGTCAAAACAAGAGCTACTGTACCTCTCAGACAACAGCCATCATGTCTTCTTCACTCATCTCTCTCTCATGTTTAAACGTGTTCCTTCACTGTATTTTCTGATTCGCTGTGACTTGTCTGAATTATTAATGCAACCAGTATTTAAAGATTCATGCTTCAACGCGGCGCTGCAGGAAACATTGCAAAATTAACATGCAAAAATAAAAACATATTTCAGATTCACTGATTATGTGTTGAGTTAAAGCGAGTCAATGCTGTGCAGCAGCCAGACCGTAATTGTGCGATTCACGCTCATTAATAATTAACAGCAGCTTAATTCTGTTTCCTGAAGAGTCTCATACATGTTTTCCTCTTAAACTGCTGTTTTCTCCCAAAGTTAATGAATATGAAATATTAAACAGTGATTCCTCTTGTTCCGGGACTCATTAAAGGTCATTTTCTGTGTTACTAACATCCAACAGCAGAAAAAGATCAACTAACAACAATCACACAACGCTCAACAAATAAACAAAGGGCATGGATAAAGCACTTCAATCATAATAACATTAAAACAGCATCAAATATGAAATACAAATAATTATAATATTTAATAAAAAGCTCAGAGCTGTTTGTGTTCTCATTGAGAGTAGAGATGAACTTTTAAGTGTAAAAACATTCATATATTATAATAGTTAAAGATGCAGACTTTTAATTTGCTACACACAACCAAAACAATACAATAAAGAAAACACCATAACTAATAATAGATTATTTTTGTATACGTTTTGTATATTTAGTTCATTTTTTTCTGAAACATTTTAAAGCAGTCTAAGAAACTAGCATAGCGCAGCTAGCGCAGCACCATCAGATCTCTGTTGCTTCTCATCGCTCGCGTTCATTCTGTTTGTTCGTTTTGTGTGTTCCTGCGGCGCCGTCACTCCGCAAAGAGTGCTGACCCGACCGAAAGCTGATGACTTCATCATATCAAACTCACACTCAGCCAATCACTTTCACCTCTTCGCCCTACACTGCCTGAAAATTACCCACAGTCCTCTGGGAGCGGATCGGTGTAATTGTTTTCACTCTGTCCATCAGTCTTCTCTTGCCGCTATTGGGCATCACTCACGAAGTCTGTTGGACCTGCTACAGAGAAACAGAATCGCAGAACTCAGCCCTGTGGACAGAACCACTGCTGTTACCAAAGCAAACGCCATCCCCTATGGTACCTCATTAATCACCAGGGCAATGCAATGGAACGGAACCGGGGTGAGGTGGAGACTGCGTCAGGTGTCACTGTGATGTAATAAAACTGATGCCCAATGAGGGGCTTTGGGGTCTAAACATCCTCTGTGTGAGGGGCAAGAAGACCTTTATAGAGGTCAAACATTAGTGAACAATAAACAGACAGACAGACAGCATGCAAACACACATGAGGTTTCTATACATGGTGGGACTTTTATACTGTACAAACTGTAAATTCTATCTTCACTGATTTTTTTAAGAAATATTATTATATTTAATAATCAATTTCCTCCGTAGGTCCTGCTGGCTGTTTCCCACACAGATAGAAAACCTAGACCACACACACGCACACACTGATGGAGGGGGAAAAGAGACAGATAGAAAGAAAGAGAGAGAGAGTGAAGTAGAGAAAATCCCTGGCATGACTCCGCCCACCAGGACTTGTGATGTCATCTCTCTCTCTTCATCTCTCATCCCTCTTCCACTGGTCTGATGGCGTGACTGAGGTCTCGCTCGGGTCAAAGCAGAAACCTGCAGAGATCAGAAACAATCTCAATCAGTCACTGCCACAGACAGAGCAGAAATGTCACCTCCACTGATCTCTCCTCCGTATCACCCTCTTCATTTGCTTTTTCTTTTCTTTAATAATGAGACTTTAAGAGAATAAAGCAGGGCGGGTGTGTTATGTCCTTCATAAAGCTGCTGGGGTAGCAGAAATGAGTTCTGGTGAGACGGACTCAGGCTGAGAGACACTGAAGTGAGTTTGATTAAAAAGCAGAAGGTTAGATCACAAAGGAAGCCGTTTTTTCTCTGCTTACACAGTGATTTAAGTTCCAACACGGTGTCAAACCCTCAGAGACTTTAACCTCCTGTGAGCACAATTCACTGCCCAGATGACATCTGTAGTTCGTAAGAATCTTCCCCTAAAGTATCTTTTCAGCAACAAAAATGATAAAGTTATTCTGAATGTTCTAGAAACGTTCAAAACATTGCATTGAAATTGTTGCTCAATTATCAGAACATTATTCAAATGTTTTTAATTCTGTAACATTTTTAAAACGTTCCACTAACTACTTGTCAGAAAAAATGTCATTCATACATGATCTGTAACATTATAAAGGTCTGCTAACATTAATGCAAGAATGTTTCCATAACTTTAAGGGAACATTAATAGAACATCTGAGAATGTTCTGAGAACGTTTCCCATTATTGTTACTTGCTATATTTGCTGCTCCATTTGACGCTGCAAAAGCAAACTGACCTCCCAGCTACATCCTGTTGAGAAAGAATCAGTCGCACGTGAGTTTTTACAAAGCGTAGCAACATTATTCACCACAAGAAATGAATAGACGGTACTTTGG
>JBAJNP010013136.1:0-12499 GCA_036877545.1 Yasuhikotakia modesta | reverse complement strand
TGACCGGTCATAATGTAAAGCAAAGACATCTCACATCAGCCGTCTGGTTGAGACACAGTCTGTGTTTTGCTTGTCCCCTATAAATGAATATCCAATCGTGAATGCTGCCCGATGCTACAGGAGAGTCTTTCCCGGTTCTTATGAGATCTAATGAGAAAGCCTCACAGAATGTCTCTATCGCTTATATACAAACAAGGTTTGTTGTAAGACAATCTATATGAAGTGTTTTCTACAATAGAACAACTTACCATTAAAAATACATCTGTAAGTTTAGGGAGAAATAGATCCTCATGTTTACATTCCTCCAGCTCTGATCTTGTTTTGACCAGCAGCTGTACAGTTCAGGACTGTAAATCAGAGCTTAAACACAAAGCGTTCTCCCCCTCCTGAACTTCGATATCAGCAGAGCTTCTGTAAGGGAAACTGTCCATGATGCAGAAACTGCTAAGCTCTTCATTGTAGGGCTTTTGTGGGCGAAACCCAGCGATACAAACTTAATGCATATAGGACATATATAACAGACAGTCCAGATTTGTCCCTTGCGTCACAACAGTGGATAGTTGCTCTGAGGAGGGCAAGCAGAGATGTCACAGTATTCAGGGAAGGTGAGTGCTGTACATTTATAATATTAAATCTTGACACTGTTAAAGCTCTGTGTTTAGATGCACATCTATGCTGCTCATGTTTTGCTTTAAATCCTTCTTTATGGAACAAAAAGTGTTTGAAAACATAGATGAATTGTCCTTAATTTAACATTTTCTTCTTGAACACTTCTCCATGTTTACTGTCTTAATAATAACGATGATAATGACACTCTGTAATGTTCTGTATTTCTGAGTGACAATTTAGATTGCT
The DNA here is from genome assembly GCA_036877545.1 of Yasuhikotakia modesta. Lineage (NCBI taxonomy): Eukaryota > Metazoa > Chordata > Actinopteri > Cypriniformes > Botiidae > Yasuhikotakia > Yasuhikotakia modesta. The sequence continues at coordinate 11,644 of JBAJNP010013136.1, read as the reverse complement.
ATATGATGGATAGAACACTTTCATTTGAAGAATTGGCTGTTGTTTGTGAAAGTAATTCATTGAGTTTTGGCTTTTGATTAATGTAGTTAATGAATCTCTACTTTTCTCCATACGCTGCTGACCTGATGTTTAGAAACTTCTCACATTGAGGCTCTATGACTCTCATCAAGTAATTGTGCCTGAATCAAAGGCTGGTGATTGTTACTCTTCCTCAGATAGTGTTCTATGAGGGGAAATGCTTCACGGGCAGAAGGCTGGAGGTGTTTGGAGAATGTGAGAACTTCCAGGACCGAGGTTTTATGAACAGGGTGAACTCAGTTCGTGTGGAAAGTGGAGCCTGGGTGTGTTTCAACCATCCCGATTTCAAAGGACAGCAGTACATGCTGGAGAAAGGAGACTATCCTGATTTCCACCACTGGAACGCCCACAATGATCACATGGGTTCCTGCAAACCAATCAGAATGGTGATGATGATAGCATTCTATGATGCATACTTTATGCTGTTTGCATACTTTAAGTGCAATGATAAAGATTTCATTCACTGTTTTGGGTATTTTGTGTTTTCCGCACCCACTTTGCAGGTTTTAGTGGGTTGGCGTAATATTCTAATCCTGTCTCTGTCCTTCTGTCTCTTTCAGCATGGGGAACACTACAGGATGGAGCTGTTTGAAGGTCAAAACTTCACTGGTCAGTGTATTGAGCTGTGTGAAGACTGTCCCTTCCTCCAGAGCACTGGACTGAGCAAGAACTCTCTCAGCTCCATTAAAGTCTATGGAGATGGAGCGTAAGTGTAACACAGACAAATATACAGTGTTACAGCAAGTTGGTTAAAAAGTAGTCATTTTAAACAGTGATGGGTTCATTTTTTTCCAGCCAATTTTTAATTCCCAGAACGTTTTTTCTTTGTTGCTAAAACAAACAGAAACTGTATTAGTCAGCTAATTATTGGTACGTGCATGAACAGCTAAGATGGAAATCTTTCCGTCTGTTTAGATGGGTCATGTATGAAGAGTCAAACTACCGTGGACGCATGTACGTTGTGGAGAGAGGAAACTACGGCTCATTTATGGATTGGCAAGCTGAAAATGGCAACATTCAGTCCATCCGCCGGGTGGTGAACTATTTTTAAATGCCAAATACACAAGCAGCAACAGTTCTACAACACTCCTGTTTACCTAAATAGCCAAATACCCCAGAAGATTGTTAGTTTTTTTTTAATTGATTGCATATAATTGGAATGAAATTTCAGTAATGAATTGGTTACTTTTAAATAAAATGTCCATTTTATTGTGTATTTGTATTGAGGCAATGAGCTGAAATGAAAGTGAATGATAAAACTGATGGTGATTAATTCCAGTCGTGAAAGATTCCAGTCATTTAATTCCATTGTGTTCAAGATGGTTATCAGATTTCTGCATGAAAGAATGTTAATCTATATCTAGTCAGAAGGTGCCTGTTTGCCCAGAATACACTAGCATCTACATAACATTGTGCTACAAACCAGTCGAGACACAAGCAACTGTGTAGCAACTCAGAAAGTTGAAGCATTGTGTTGCTCACCACTTGAAAAAATGGGAAAGGATCTAGTTTAACTTGCCATTTATATGCTGAAGACTTTTTATCCCTTTAATTCATCTAATAGCGCACCCACATTTGAAGCTTTAAACATTACTGCATCCTCTGGCCTATGTTCTGTGACCCAAACAACATTAATTCTTACAGCTTTCTCTATCATTTTTCCTCAAATATAACATAACAATATAAACATGTCTGATGAAGAGTTATACTTTATATGCGTTACATGAAATTATTATAAAAACTATTTTGGTGCACTTTGAAATACTGATGAGGTTGTTAGCTCTTATGACAAAATGTTACCTCCTGTCTTTGTAAGTCACTGTGGATTAAAGTGTATGTTAAATGTATGAATGAATGCAGATATGTGACTTGACTGCACTTGATGAACTGACAGCATGAACATAATCTTTTTTTCACACAGAAATCATCCAGCAGATTTTGATCTGTCTACAAACTCCTCAAAGCACACCAGTCACGTTTCTTTTTTATGACACGTTTATAAAAGTCTTGATTTAATCTAAACCCTGTCTGTGAAAGCAGGCCTACAAGTTTAATGAAGGTAAAGGTGTTACCAGTGTGCAATCAAACAGGGCTGTTACAGATTAAAGCTCTTATCTTGTGTAACGTTTCAGCATTTGTAGAGTTAATGGTTTGTTTTTCTCTCTAACTGAGGTTTAGTGCAGAAGTGTTTTCTGTACTGCAGGTGTATGCACACGTTTACACGGGGTTATTATGCGTTCGTGTGTGACGTCTCCAAATAAACTCGCCTTTATCGGGCTCGTGCTGTGACGTCATCCGTTGCTGTGGCGACGTGTTCTGGCAGGTAACACGTCACTCGAGGAACGGTGAGTTACAGAAACGTCCCATAAACGCTTATTACTGATGTCATGAAATGACTGTCTGAAGTGTTTGATGTAATAGTTCGTGTTCAGGCGTTTTACTGGCTGTTCACAAGCAGTCATGGCGTCACGAATAGACCGGCTGGCCCGGCCCAAACCCAGTCTGCTCCAGTTCCCGGACAGGTACACCAGCGCACTGCTGCTGGGTATTAAAGTCTGATTCAGATGGTCACGTACATAAAAAGAAAAGTTATTTAAAAACAGTAGAAGTACAAGTAACAGTAAATGGAAATCTAAAAGAGAGATACTTATATATAAAATATACGTAAGTTAATAAATACAATAGTGTGTTTATTGGTAATAGCAACAATCAGTATTTAAGAGAATGACAAAACGTTGTTGTTGAGGGACTGTATGGTCTGAGGGTAGAAACTCCTCTCAGTTCATATATTTATATATGACCTTCTGGCATCAAGCAAAGTTTATTAACACAAGTGAGTTGTCATGAATGTATGTAAAGTGTGAAGTTTAGTGAGAGACAAAAGAATTATTCACAAATTTAAATAGAATTTTTCCAGTTACAGCCATTTGATTCCATTACCTTTCTGGTGCATCCTAGCTGTTTCTTTCTAATACATCCTTCCAATCTAATTCTGTAGCATTTATTTATTAAAATTACATACTATTATCATTTGCTGTATGGTGACCCAAGAAGAGGAAAACGTGTGTATCTAGGATTCACAGTGTTTAGAGTTTCTGTTTGTGTCTCTTCACTCAAAACATCCTCCACAGATTTACACACACAAAAATGGCACAATTTTATTGTGATATATGTTATATAAAACCTGTTGTGTTAGTTGCACTGATATATATGACCAGATCAGCATCAGTTTATTCACACGTTTGAGATCATTTGTTTGGTACTGTATGACTGGTTACAGGCGCTCGGTTTACTGGCTGGATGAACTACCAGCTGAGAAGACTATCTTAACCACTGCTTTCGGTATGACAATCTTCTGACAGCTGAGACAGTCTACATAAAAAAACAAGCAATCCAGTTATTTGATAGCTTAAAACCTGTTGACCACTTACTGAACATATATGACTATTATGCCAATAAACATAAGATTTCAAATTTGGGTGGTTAAAACAATATAGTATGAAACTGTTTAATCTGCACTGTGTTATTATGTAGTGTATGTTTTGTAACGGATGGTCATGTGAATTTGAGCAGCAGGGAGTCCGCGGGTGGAGCGGCTGAGCAAAAGACCTGCCCAGTTCTGTCAGGACAGCAGGTTATTAGCAGCATCGCAGACATCAGTTCAGCCTCAGTTTAATCACACGTCTAAAATGTTGGGTGTTTTCCAAAGGGTCCCAGAATGGCCGGTGAGTGCAGCAGCTTTGAAAGCATGCGCTTCTCAAAGAGTCTGTTCTCTGGCATTGCCTCGGTTACCCGCGGAAGGCTGGCGACCTGATCGTCCTCTGTTGGCCACTGTGAGTAAATACATTTTCTACAATCATCCCTACCAATAAACGTCCTCCAGTGGCTCCTAGTTTCACCAAAGAACCATGTCAGTATGGGTGATTCAGAGAGCTGGCTTGCTCTGCTCAGTGTGTGATGGATCTTTGTCTGTTGACCTCGCAGTTAAGTGTTGCAGTTAAAACTACCAAGACGAGTCAGAGAGTTTGTCAGCTGGCGCAACCAAAGCGCATCAACAATCTAAACTGCGTCAGCGAGGAATCACGCGCCCACATGGTCACCATTTTCACAGCGACGCCCTCCACACGCACGCAGCAGCTGGCCTGTGAGTCCATATCACCACAATGTAAATGACATGATCTACAGTGTGGAACTGTAAGCCTGTGTCTTAACTGTCAAATCTTTCAACAGCCTCTGATCCTTTCTTTACAGTAAGGAAGTGCAGTGAGGCAGCAGCAAGGAATATAATATCATTTCCCTGGCAGAGCCACACCCACTAGAGCTGAAGTGTCCCACATTAGGGCAACCCACCCTGTATTCCTTTACTTTTTTTATGTAGAAATGTTTTATTTTTTATGTAGAATCTGGTTTAACAATGAGATATTTAATGGTCTAAAACGCTTGAGTCAAATTCTTGTTTTGATAGACATTATGAAGCTGAAAGGATTTTAAAGGAATGTTATGTAGTAGCGCCAGTTTAATGTTAATGCGTGTTAATAATGGACAGCCACACAGTGAGATGGGTGAAGATTGGTTTTCTGCAGCACTTTCTTCCGCCACACTGCAAGTTTTTGCACATAATGTTGTAAAGCAAATGATCATTTGAACTTGATCTGACTGTGATTCTTACATTTAATATAATTATTACATCATTTAAGTGGACCAAGTAAATGATATCTGGAATCTGTAATTCATTTTCTTTGATCTCTGTTTCATCTCGTTTTCCACTTATAGCTCCCAAACAGCTTCATTCTCAGCATACTCTGGCCAGGCCGGTTTCTTGGCCTGTTCCAAATCAGGTTCTGAAGGCTGCAGCCAGTGAGAGACTGAAGGTTCTGGCCGTTCCAAAGACCCGTCTGGCACTGTTTGAGGGGAACGATCCTTACCAGGTCAGCCCTGCTGCCCGGGTGGCAACTGCTTCCCCCAGACTGCTACAGCTTTCTGTACCTTTAGCACGGAAATGTAAAGAACAATAAATGAATCCTTATGTAGGTCTAATGATAATACTGTGTATTATATGGTTATCCAGTATTGCTAATAAAGTCGTGTTACAGTGTCTTTATGTGAGGCATCACTTATAACTACTCACAGCTTCTTTCAGAAAGACACTCAAAGATCAGGTTTCAAAATCAGAGTTTCAAAGTCCTGGTCCTGGTTTGGTTCTCACAGCTGAATTTGCACTGGGAAAAAATTCTGTCCCTGCTGTTTATTGAACTAACTGAATCTACTAAAGATTGTGTCCTTTTTTTGCTACTTTTATTAGCAGATTATCTGAACCAATAGTTATTTAGATCAATGACTAGATTTATTGTGAGCCTATGTTGTAGAATTTAGGAATGTTGGATCACACAGTTATTATGGGATTTGTTGCCTTTAGCTTCCATGTAACCAGTTGAATGCCTGTCAGTGAGAGCGTAAACACTGTTAATGACCTTAATGAAGCGATGCATGTATGAAACGATCCGACCAGTTTAAATATTCCCCTAATTATCAGAGATAATCGCTAGAAAGTTTCTAACAGACAATCAAATGTTTGTCAAAATTAAATCACTTGAGTTTCACGCAAATAATTTTGATAAATGATAAACTTGGGAAATCTTTAATAGTCTCAAAGACTTTGTTGTTACATAGTTTATTTTACTATCTTACAAAGTGACAATGTCTGAGTTTAATTTAATAATGTTTCTAAACTTCTTTTGAAGTCATTTTGCCTTATAATTGGCATGTCAGTGCAGTCTTTGTAATCTTTAAAAACACACAAAAGCAGATATTACGCAGAATGCAATTTACACTCATTCACATTTTATTGTAGGACAGTAAACACTGATTAAGGCTGCCAGTATTACCAATTATCAAAATTCTGTCTTTACTGGCAAAAACTATTTCATTTACGTTTATTCAAGGTGTACATTTTTTATTATTGATCTGTACTTGTGTTCCCTGGGTTCAAACCCACAACTTTTGAGCTACAGGAATACCACAAGTTTACATTAACATGTTCTCTAAATGCACATTCGTCGTGCTGCAAGCTCAGAAACTGACCTGAACCCAGAGCTTACCCCCATCCGGGACTAATCAGGTACCAGCAAGAGTGACGCGATGGATGGGTGCTGCAAAACTGTTACTGGTCAGAGGTGAGGGGTGGCTATACACACACCCCTGCGTGACTGAGTATGACAGTATGACTGTACTCCATACTGTACAGAGTTTATCACTGTTTAAGTAGCACATGTGAATGATACCTTACTGGTAAAAACACAGAACACCAGTACTTGTGTGAACAGCACATTTACACATTAAGTCATTTACTGGCACATAACTATTTCACATCAGACCTTATCTTGCCTGATTTCAAACCTCAGTAGACTTTAACTTATCTGATCATGTTATCATGGGAGCATGTAAGTGTCTTTAGCATCTTTAGGGGCTAGTGTGGTGGAATTGGAAGGTCCAAGGAAGAGCCATGAGATTTGCACCTGCACCCAGGGTCAGTGCCAAGGGGTGTTGGACCAGAGAACTGCAGATGCATGATGGGATAGATGCTGGAACTGCTGTTGCTACAACACAGGATGTAAAACATCATTTCATGATCTCATGACCAAAACTGGCTTTGATGTAATGGATCAGGCCAATAAAGTACAGGCTTGTGATTGGTCAGGCAGAAATTCTACACTGTCTGATTGGTGCATTTTGACTCACCCCTATAATGGTGCAGATTTCCGGCATGCTTCTGGATTTCCTCATGGCCACCTGTTGCTTATGCTGACCACACACACACGCGCACACACACGACGCTAGCTAAAGGAAAACAAAATCACAGGTAATCACAAAAATACATGTTTAGTTAAATGTTGTAATTGCCCTCTACTGGACACAAGAAACTTCTGCGCTAACCTGGCAAACTAATTTTCTTAAGAATTTCAGGCACTGCAAAGAAAACACGTTATAAAAAGATTAGCAAGTATTAGAAAATATTTATTAAATTTAAAACAGATACTTCATAATTAGTTTTCTTAAAAGGCGGTTATGAAAATCATTTTCATGTTTGAAAAAGGTTCAGGCAACGGGTGGAAATGAAATGAATACAACTAAAGAAAGAACATTGCAAAACGTTGTATACAAACGTCCACCATGTTTCCTGACTGGAGGATTTCAATGTGTTTGTCTGAACCTAAAACACTCACCTGGACAAACAGCACATGCTTTAATAATTACAGTTTCTTACAAAAACAAAACAGTAGTTTTCCTCTTACTTCATACAAAGCAAAGCTGTACACTCTCCTGCTTAGTGTTTCACTCATTTTAAATAGGACCACTGCATGTGGTCTGTATGTGATTTGGACAACAAATGGCACTTGTTTTGAGTTCATTTCAGAGAAATGAGATTGGCACACAATATTATAAATATGTATCATACATTTACCTCTAGTAATTCCAAAGAAAGWGCCTCTATTTTACCTCTATTTTACTAGAGGTAAATGWASCTTTCTTTCCAGAGAAAGGTACATTTACCTCTAGTAATTCCAAAGASTRATTCCATTTAGRCTAGCTCAAGTCTAAATGAAACGCACATCACGACAATGCGTTGTTAGAACCAGAGATTAAAAGACTTTTGTCTGTCCAATCAGCATGCAGATGTGCTCATATCTGTACCAGTGCACACGCTTACAGAAAAAACTCATCTGCCACAGAATTCATGTTCTGAAACAAACCAATTTTTCTTTATGGTCGTGAAGCCATAAGAATCTGCTGATATAATGGCACAGGCCAGTAGTGAGAGACAACACTATTTCTGAGATCTGAGATGATGCCTTACTGCCATGTGTAACGTACACTGAAAAAATCCAGACGAAGATCCAGCAACACTGATGGTCCTGCTATATTTGCCCTGGAAAACTCAATCTGCTGTGATCTACAGACTAATACGTGTTTCCTGTCACGAGACCATCATTCACTTCTCCTGGGAACAGCAACACAACACATCTTCCCCCGCCTCATTTAAGTAACACACTTCCTGTTTGAAGATGTTGTGATCCATGTGGATTAAACTGGCAGTGTCACCTTTGCTGGTTACACACTTTTTACATGTGGCACAGAAACTAAAAAGTGCATTAAAAAGAATCCTGCAGCGCTTTTTAAAGCCCATCAGATGTTTGCATGGTTTGCAAAGGATGGTTTTCCCATCTTTGTAACTGAAAGAGTACAAGAGCAAAGGGCCTTTATGAGGCAAAACTCAACAGTGGCAGTAAAATACAATCAATTCTCAGAGAGAGACATACAGTATGTGAGGTTAAAACTATACAGCCACACGTTTAACTAGTGCGTGTGAAGAAAGATCTTCAAAAGTCAACACCTCTAAAGAATCTCTTAAAGCTTATTGAGTGTTTCATAAGCACCGTTAGTTTTGCTGAACTCACTACCAACAACTGTGAAAGCAGAAATAACTGCAGCATTTATAAGAAGCAGGTTACAAATATCACCTCAGCAAAAAAATAGCAAGTTTGAAAGAATGATTTACACATAAACAAACACATAAGACTTTGGTACAATAGGAGTTTGATAGTATGGGTGTATTTCTGAATATCCAGATGGTTAAAACTATACAAGTTAATAACTTGTAACTGATTGTAAGCAACTGTTCAGCTCTGCCCTGCCCTGGTTTCTGACATGTTTTCTTAGCCCTTAATGAAAATAAATGAAACATCACTCGTATAAAACCTGGACTGTTAAACAATCATAGAACGCTTTTGTCTATTTGTGTGTCACATACACAAAAAAGAAATGAGCCGCTAGTGTAAAATGTAAACCACATGAAAGAACATTTTCAAAAGGTCAGTGTTTGCAAGCACAGACAGAAACAGTCTATTCTCTGTAGGAAAAGTGTGCTTAGTGAAATATATTACAATATGTTGTGTGGAAACATAACAGCAACAATTATGTTTGGGGAAAACAACTGAAAAAATGTAAAAAAACTGATAATTTTATGAAAAGGAAGTTTATACAGCAGTACAGATTCTTATTTCTGTCTTATACCTTCTAAAAAGAGGAAACAATAGCATTCAAATGATTAACCACTTCAGATCCGATCATAAATTATATAAATAAAACAATCTTCCGTGAATCTTTTTTCGTGTATCTCATTCACTCATCGCAGGAGGTTTATTACCTTCTGGGAAAATTTTATGATTTTCCTGGGACGTCTTTACTGCTTATATCTATGTACATGTTACTGATTTAAATCATGTTTTTTTCTCCACAAGTTACTGTGTGTATGTCACTGTATTCATACTGACAAAAAATCTTAAAACAAGAATCACAGTGTCAGTGTGATATTGATTTTTTTTTGATTTGTGATATTGATTTTTGATATTTGAATGTTTTGTTTTCCAAAAATGGTGTACCGCAGACGTTTGTACATAAGCAATACTGTGTAAACGTATTTACAAATATAAATATACACAATCAATAACTTCACCATTTAAATGTTTACCTGCCCCCCCATTCCACCCACAAACCTATTGGAACTCAACGCTGCGTCCTAGAAAAATGTTGACTAGGAAGATACTATGATGTCTTTTTGCGTAAACAAAAATTGAATTGTGCACTCTTGTGTTCACACCTCTGAGACAACAGCCCAGATTCTAAACTGAAACTGAATAAACTGAAAATGCTAAAGAATCTGTTGATGAGTGAGAAAAAAGCAGAACTGTGCACTCCAAACTACATCACAACTAGAGGAACGGCTGCTCTCAGGAGGGTTGGATAAACCATCATTTTAAACTTTAACTGTGAAAATCATACATGTATAATCCTGTTTCACACATGAATTTCACCATCAAGTCTAATTTAATTTAGATAGCAGCTACTTATCATTCAACATTTAAAATAATCATCGCCGCAGCATACAGCTTTACTAGCTCCTCTCCGACTCATGCTTTGTATCGTTTTGCTTTCACTATTTTTAAATTCTATCTTTTATCTGAATTTTTTCCTTTTGCAATGCTCTCAGATGAAGTTTACATTCAACGATGCAAGTTGAACACTAGACTCAGAGATAGTTAGATATAAAGGTTCTAGTTCACTGGGTTCTAGATTCCTAAAGTTCTAGATCATTCCTTCAGGAAGTTCTGGCACCACAGCCTTGCTCTGTGTGTCCAAGCATGTAAAAATGTTGATACGATTTTTTATCTTTTTGGCAATATTTCATTCATACAGGCTGAATTCCAGTTTCTAGCTCAGCCAATCCCACTTTTCTTGGATATGTGAACATCAGAGCAGCAGGATGAAGTCTAACCTCTGAAAACTGGAGATGGTCAAATCTGATAAAAGGGAAAGGGGCATTCTGCCAGAGCGCAGATTTCAGCAAGAGTCAGACAGGAAACAGGAGCGCGCAGGCGACTACACAAGGGCGCGCAGGCGACTACACAGGGGCGCATTTCGTGCTGTCCATACGTCTCACACCAGGTTGTACTCTTTCAGATTCAGCTGCAGGATGGTGTCTTTCACTGCTGCGAACACGAAGCGGATGTTCTCTGTGTCTGTGGCGCAGGTGAAATGCGAGTAGATGATCTTGTCACTGTCAGGATTGAGATCCACAAACATCTTTAGGATGAACTCGCGGGCAGCCTGAGCGTCTCTCTGGGGTCCTGTCAGAAAAACACTGTACGTGTAACAAGCACCATCTCAACAACAACTCACCCCACACCACAAGCAATTCTCACCCAGGACACTTTACTAGTCCTAAATCAAATCTGTTACCACAGTTGCCATAGAAAAACTGACCTTTCTAATTGTTGCATGCAAAATTGTCAAATAAACAATGTGGTAACGGGAAAACTCATTGACTTATGGCTTAATTAAAGCACATACAGTACAATTCATAGTCACACGTGAGGCAGTGTCTCTTAGAGACAGCCCTGCAGAGCATGATGAAACGAAAACAGACGCACCATCAAACTCAGGGAAGTAGTCCACCAGATGAGAATACGAGATCTTCTCCTCTAGCAGGTCCTTCTTGTTGAGGAAGAGGATGACAGAGGAGTTCTGGAACCACGGATACGTGATTATCGTCCTGAAGAGAGCTTTACTCTCCTCCATACGATTCTGTGAAAGACAGTCAAAGCAGAATAACTCTGGAACACCCAACACTGGATTCTTCCTACTGTTCATTACTGTTCACACAGAGGTTCTGCACTCTTGCCCTGGAGCTCCACTGCAGAGCTAAACTTCTGGAACAGCTGCTGTCAGTCACGGACTCACATGAATCATGGGATGAGAGGGAGAGAGACTCACTTCATTATCTGACTCCACCAGCACCTGATCGTACTCGCTCAGAGCCACCAGAAACATGATGGACGTCACGTTTTCAAAACAGTGGATCCACTTCCTGCGCTCTGACCTCTGACCGCCCACATCCACCATTCTGAGAGAGCAAGAGAGAGGGTCACTGCATACCGTAATACACAACAATGTACAGTCTTTATTCTGTACAGTACAGTAATACACAACAATGTACAGTCTTTATTCT
>JBAJNP010013134.1:0-12500 GCA_036877545.1 Yasuhikotakia modesta | reverse complement strand
GTGTGTTGTGTATGTATGTTTGTGTGTGTGTGGTCGTGTGTGTGCGCAGGAGGTGAGCGCTCTAGAATGTGAGATCCAGCTGTTGAAGAACCTCTTTCATGAGCGAATCGTTCAGTACTACGGCTGCTTGCGGGACACGCATGAGAAAACGCTGTCCATCTTCATGGAGTACATGCCTGGGGTGAGTCTGCCTAACTTATACATGCAGTCGTATGCTAAAAATACCCAGAATGCATTTCATGTGCCTTCACAGAATGTTTAGAGATAAATGTGATTCATTCAGCGGGTTTTGTTTTATGAGTTGTAACTGTGATTGTTAATGTTCGAACCCACAGGGCTCCATTAAAGACCAGCTGAAGTCGTACGGCGCTCTGACAGAAAACGTCACGCGTAAATACACACGTCAGATACTGGAAGGTGTTTGTTACCTTCACAGCAACATGATCGTCCACAGAGACATCAAGGGTGAGAGTCACACCTACTGACGTGTTCCACTTAACATTGTATTGATGATTCTTTAAAACTGTTGAGACAGTTTCGTTCATCTGACCTCAAGGTCAGCACATACAAACCCATAACATCTCACGGGTCATTTAATCCATACCAGACATTCACCAGATATACACAAGATTATGTAAAACAAGGACAGTCACAATATTCAAATTAATCCTGTACCCTGAGATCGGTTTCAATACAAAGCATCTCAAATGCAGGTGAACAAAATATTTACAAATGAAAAGCTAAAATGGTTTGTGGTCTTTCACACAGAGACCTGCGAAGTTTTCAGTCTCATTCCTGTCCGTTCTTGCAGGAGTTTGTCATTCCTGCCTGCAAAAGTTGATTGAGAGACTGAAAACACTTTGCGTAAGGCATACAGCACAGACAAATGTCTGTTTGTCGTCTGATGTTTATGAGCCTCTCATTCACACAGGTGCGAACATCCTCCGGGACTCGGCGGGAAACGTGAAGCTGGGAGACTTTGGAGCCAGTCGACGGCTCCAGACCATCTGCTTGTCAGGAACGGGCATCAAATCGGTGACGGGAACACCGTACTGGATGAGCCCTGAGGTCATCAGCGGAGAGGGATATGGCAGGAAAGCAGATATCTGGTAAGACACGGAACACAAGCCATCTTACCCAAAGCTTAAACATGAGGGAACATTTTAGGGCCACGTGCCTTATATAGAAGATAGTTTATTTGTATAGAAAAATACTTAAAGGACTTCTCTAGTATTAAACTTGTAAACCTGGTGTTGCGAGCACCAGCTGTGCCACAGACCCGTTGCTGTTTTTACTAGGTAGCTTTTAGCCAAAAACGCTAATCAGCTTCATGATTAGCTGTGTGTGTATTCTGAACTGGTAAAGATTGTGTTTGCGTTACTTTCAGGAGCATCGGCTGTACAGTGGTGGAGATGCTGACTCAGCGGCCCCCCTGGGCGGAGTACGAAGCCATGGCGGCTATTTTTAAAATTGCCACACAGCCCACCAACCCCACCTTGCCACCTCACGTGTCGGACCACTGCCGTGATTTCCTCAAACGGATTTTTGTGGAGACGAAACAGCGCCCTGCTGCTGAGGACCTGTTGCGACACACTTTTGTCCACTAGCCACGCCCCCTTCCATTGTTCCATAACCGTAGGATCATCCCATTTTGAGGGCAAAAGAGCCCCCAGGACCAGTGTGAATGGGGGAAAATAGCAGCCCAAACTTCACGGCCCTGCTGGGGGCAGGAGGGGGATTGGAGCCGCTTGATTCTGTATGAAACATTGCACCTTAATTTTACTCAGGGGTAAGTAAGACCCCAGAGTGCCCTCACAGGCAGACTCTCTTTAGGCAGTTTTTAAGGTTTCATTATTCCCAGTGATTGTGGAGCGAGACCCTTAGCTCCGGGGGTCTGGTTGGGTTCTCAGTGCACTTGTGGGAAGATCTTGGAATGTCAGAACATTGGATGGGGGAAGTTGTCCGCCAATACGCTGCTAAAGGGTAAATGATAAAGCAAAAGAATGATTATCCGGCTGCGTGGGACTCTCCGGCCCGGCTGTCTGCTCCTACAAGTTCTCATTTTGTTGCACAGTCCTCAGTATAGTATAAACACACACGTATACAAATGATCAAAGATCTTTACTGTAGAATATCGACTCAGTATGCTGTACAAACATTACATTTGCTGGACTCCTCTCACCTAATGATCGCCTACAATCTCGCTCTAGTCTCAGTCTAGCTGTAGAGTTCGTCAGGGTCTCGTTTCAGTTCTGACGTCTGATTCATTTGTCTTTACTGTGTGCCTTTTAAAAAATGTCCTTCCTTGTTTTTGTATTCCACTGTCATCCAATCATTTATTGAGAATTTGTTTCTATGTTTAATGCACAGACGACTCACAAGTATTTCTTAAGGAAAGCTTGGTTCTTCATACTGTTTCCAGATCAGCCTAAGCAGCTCCGCTCTGCTTTCCCTCTTATAGTCTCTCTGCTGGCAAACTGACCTCAGGTCAGATTCACCCGTGCATTCTCTCGAACGCAGTGCCATACTTCTGATCAGGTAGGCAGGTTGAACACACACCCTCACCAAAGCCAAAACGGCAGATGATGGTAGTTTGTCATCGATTTAGACTTACAGTTGCTCCAGTTCTGACAAATAGAAAGATTGGGCTCATAAAATGGTTTGATCTCTTTACAATGACACTTTAAGTGCACTTCTTAGTGAAGACCTACCCTGGATAATTTCTGCTGGTAGTTCAGCTGGTAGTTTTCATACCAAAAGTCTTCTACGCTTCCTATCAAGTTGGTCAGATGTTGTTGCAGTGTTCAGTCTAGAAGTTTTTAAGAATTTAAAAAGATCGTATCAGTTCTCAGCACTTGAACGGTTTGCCTTTAATTTAACCTCACTATCCCATGATGCCTTGGGACAGGACGCTTCATCCGTTCACACTATGTTTAGCACTTGGTTTAGCACACTTCTGAGCAGACTCCAGCGTCGCATACTTGCTGTCCACACTCCACATTGTGCTGTAGTGCCTGCCCTCAGTCGTAGGTGAAGACGTTCCCTTGTTAGGCTGCCTTTGCTTCTCGTGTAACCCAGAGGGCGTTTGCTTTGTGTTTCTCCTTGGGTTTGTTCATGAACTGCCATTTTTAATTGAAAGTGACTCATTGTTCCTTCCAGTGAGGAGGAGAGTTTGGTACCGACAGAATAAATGTGTGTTAATTCAGTGTGTAGAATGCAAGACGTTTCAGATTCAAACAGGCAGTGATTTTATAAATCTCTTGCTTGCCTTTTATAAAACATGACGTGACTGTATTAAAATCAACAAAACTTTATGCTGTAAGGGTTTCAGTTTAGGTCGTTGTTTCAGTTCAGTGTAAACATGCCCCAACGACCCAATGGAAGTGTTGATACAGCGGACCAATCAGATGAATCTGGGGGCGGGGTCAGCAGTGAGACGTGTTGAGGTGTTTAAAGAGCGCCGGTACTATTACAGTATAAATCACTCCAGACCACGTGAGGAAAACTAGCTAACTGTGGAACTGTCTCCAGTGAATCGCGGTACTAACTTTGCAGCTGGTATATTTACACTCCCAGATGCGTTTACAGTTTTGTTCACTGACGGTGATGAAGACGATTTACCTCCGTTGTGAAGAGTAATTCCAGATTTATTTCATTTGGCTGTTCAGCTCCACGCGCATTAAACAGCTACTGTATTGTGACAGTATTTAAAGGATTTTTTCAGCCCTCAAAACTTCTGGTCTGTAGAGATTTTAAGTGCCAGTTCACAGAACTAACCCGTTTATCTTCCTCGCGTTGGTTTCAGAATCCGAAGCATTAACCCGTTTAGTTGTTGTACATACATGCTGTAGGCAGCGTATGTTTGTAATGTATGAACTGTTGAGATTTCCTTTCGATGCTGAAGCGTTTGCACATTTTGAGATCCTAATTTTTACACTGATTTGAATACGTTTAGCAGTGTTTGTCATGCTCTGCGTGTTGTAAGCGTGTGTGTGTGTGTGTGTGTGTGTGTGTGTGTGTTCTTGTGTGAATCTTCCAGGAGGACCTGAGAAAAAACTGTTGCCCTGGTTACCAGCTTTGTTGGTTATTTTGGTCACGTTGGCACTTGGATAATGTTGGCTGTTGCTGGAATTGTTAGTGGTATTAGCTTAAAGCTCAGTGGTCTAAACACAAAAGCTAGTGATTGGACACAGCTATGATATTTCATAAATTCAGATTGATAAATGACAGCTGAACGTTTTAATCTAACTGGTGCCAAAACACGTACTTGACCACATGGTACCACGGCTGTTGTTATGGTGAAACTTCCTTCAGGAACAGATTGTCAGATTTGATGTTTCTCACCACTAGGTAACATCATTCAACTTCTTGCATGTACATAAATGACGCCTCTAGCTGCAGAAAGTTCTTCTGTTAAAAGTGATTTAATGGGGCTCCTTACAGAAAATTGGGCATCGGTCCATCAGACCCTGTAACAGGATCAGGAATGCACTTTGTATTTGTTTGTGTGGATGAATATTTCGTCTGAATGTGTTTGTGTCCCAGAGACTGTCGTGTATGACGTTGAATTGCCAGCGCATTCTGGCCTCAAAATCTCGCGCCTTGTACAACCGATCATGAGAGTAAAAAAGACTAAATAATTCTGAAATGAAATGTACTTTTTGTAGACGGTACACTTATCCGGTACAGAACTTCTGTCTGTTGTTTGTCCTCTTTGTCTATTGAATGAAAAAGCCATGTTTATAATTCAATTTGGTTTGTGACCAATAAGCCTGTTTATATCAAATCTGTATATCAGTGGTACACATGTTTTTATATATTTTTATTTTCTTTTTTTTAAACTTAAAATTCTGCAGAAGATTGGTATCGGACCGGCGGTTCTGATGGTATTAACAGGATGACATCTGAAACTGTCTAATGACGACTGGCACTTTGTAAAGTGTTGTTAATGAGAATGAAAATAAAAGATATTTATTTCACATTTCATGACATTGATTATTGATTATTGATCACTGATCTACAGCACAGCTAGTTTTTTCAAAATTGTTACAAAAGTTTTTAGCTCAGTAAGTATATGATTTTAAGTAGCAAACTTTTTGAATGGTAAATAATAAAGGTAAGTTTTAACATACAAGTTTATTTTGTGTCTAAGATGTTTTTAATAAATGTTTTGCTTTAATATTTATGTGTGTATAGTTTATATATAGTTGTTTGTGCATCAGGATGGCTGACTTTTTATTGTAATAAAATCAGTGCATGTTAAATGCCTTTATAATGTTTAAAGTCTGTCTGTAAGGACAGTGACTAAAACTTTAAGAAACATTTACAGGTGTAAGACTGGACGTTGCACACAACGTGTTATTTCAGTAGTTTATTACATGTTTTCATGTAGGTGCCAATATCTCACCATCTAACCCTCCATTTAAACACATTTACCTGCAGAAGCCTGAACGTTTGCCTAGAATTGCTGTCTAAGTAGACAACACACTAGGTTTGAAGACACGGCCGAAGAAACCCGCCCAGGCTTTGACATGAACCGCACGTGTAAGTTTTCACGCAGACGTCCTGCGCGTCGCACGATGTCCGTCATGTTGTGTTTCTCTGCAGCACGAGCCGGTCGCATCGCAGCCGGTGTCCGGAGAAACGTCGCACCGTTTAACGAGCGGATCGCAAGATCCCTCCGGTCGCAGGCTGGAGATGCGACAGCGGAGACGGGCAAATACAAAACCATCGATGAGCTGCCGGGTCCCGGTCTGCGCACCACCGCATACTGGCTCTTCGTTAAAGGATATGCGGACAAAAGTCATGCAATGCAGGTGACGATACCAGCGCAAATCACGCGATGTAATATCGATGCATTTCATTTACAACATAAGCAATATATTTATAACAGTTTACGGTCATTTAATGCGTGTTTTAAACGCGTCGTGTGTGAAACGCTGGAGGTTGATCCACTTCACAGGTTTATAAAGAGAAATGTGAGTTTTTTTCAGTAAATCTGCTGCAGTTTTTATAGTTTTGTCATTGACTGATGAGTTGAAATGAATCATTTTGTTCATTCAAACAAATTTAAAGACGCTAAAATTATTAAACTATTAACTATTAATAGTTAACTATTAAATAACACGACAGATCACGTGACGCTTCTGTCCACAGGCACCGATAGCGCGAGACCAGTTTGGTCGTAAAGCAACATCCTAGCAACCCTCTAGTAACACCCTAGCAACCACCCAACGCGCTGCCCAGCCCCTATTCAAAGCCCTAGCAACCGCCTAGAAACCACCTAGCAACATTGTCGTGGGAGTGTTTGGCTGTAAAGAGGTGCAGTATTGTAATGAGCGCAGCTCCGTCTGTCCGCAGGTGGCGCATAAGCGCCTGTACGGCCCCATCTGGCGCTCCCGTTTCGGCCCGTTTGACGTGGTGAACGTGGCGAGTGCGGAACTGATCGCACAGGTGATCCGACAGGAGGGTCGGTACCCGGTACGAACGGACCTGTCGCACTGGAGAGAGTACAGAGACATGAGAGGACACGCGTATGGGATTCACGTAGAGTACGCGTAGCACACTCACACGCAATGCTTTATAGTACGTGTGTCTACGGTTGAAGGAGTGACGGGGTCGTGTGTGTTGCAGCACGGGCCCCGAGTGGTACCGCATCCGCAGCGCCCTGAACCCTAAGATGCTGAAGCTGCGGGAGGCCGCCGCGTACGCGCCCGTCATTCACGACGTCGTGTCGGATCTGCTGCAGCGCGTGGAGCTTCTGCGGCTGCGCAGTCGGGACCGAACCACCGTCCGCGATCTGGCCTCCGAGCTCTACAAGTTCGGCTTCGAGGGTGTGTGCGAGTGTGGAAAGCTTACATAACCGGGATCTTCATCTCAATGCGACTGAAGCAACTTTTTAGTTATTAATATTCTTCAGTGAAGTGTTTGTGTAAATATTAACAAAGTACATTTGCAGCTAATTGTGGTTATTATAAAACTGTGTTTAGACTTTAAACTTTAAAACTACCTAAAACTTTATTTACTGATAGTTGTTTCAAGTAAAGTAAATACAGCCAAATACCAATACATCACCCAAGGCCAGTATTTCTAAGGTCTGCTGCACTTTTTGTTTATTGTTGTCTGCCTCTCAACAAATTCAGCCAAAATAAATTCATTTTCTCTTTCTGTTTCTTTCTGTTCAGGAATCTCCTCGATTCTGTTCGAAACACGGCTGGGATGTTTACAGGAGGAAATTCCCAAAGACACCCTTCGCTTCATATCCGCTGTGGATAACATGTTGACGCTCTCAGAAACTGTTCTGTTCTTCCCACGCTGGACCCGCACCATCCTTCCCTTCTGGAAACGGTTTGTCCAGGCGTGGGACGAAATAATCGACGTAGGTATGCTGAGATGAAAGTGTGTGTTGGTGTCTGTGGCTCACGCAGAGCAAGAGTGTATGAACACCAGGGTCATGGAGAACGTATACTGATGAGGTTGTAGGTTCTAAGAGAGGTTGTAGGTTCTAACCCAAGAACGGCTTGACTCAACTGATAAAATGTATAGGGCATTAAATTTACATTCAGATAGTGTCGGCTAAATACATACATTTATTACAATATGTACATTTATTGCTATCTTTTAGGATGTCAATAATATTTAACCTGGAAGATGATAAAAGCGTCTGTTAAATGTGACATGTTTCTGATATGTTGCAGTGGGGCATCAGTCAGATTGTAAAAGAGCAGGAAACTGATGACTGTTTCTGTTTGTGTGACTTTTGTTCAGCACAACATCTGATTGACAGGAAGGTGAAGCAGATATCAGATCAGATGGGACGCGGGGAGCCGGTGGAGGGCATGTATCTGACGTACCTGCTGTCCAGCAACAAACTGAGCATGGCAGAGATGTACATCAGTCTCACAGAGCTTCTGCTGGGAGGGGTGGATACGGTACAACCTGCCTCTTTATCACCTGAGTTATTCAGTCACGCTGCTTTTATCATTAGCAGACCTTTCAAATCTGAAAAATACCCATGATGCTTTGCAAGGTGCAAAGATATCCGTTGCCATGGCAACATGAACCAACAGTTTAAAACAACATGTAGTCCTTTCATCACTAAAACTATCACCACCAGCACTGAGTCCTTTTCTTTAAGCAGCAATTAAACTAAAACACTGCAAACTATCTTATTTACCTACCTTAAACAATACATTTTTAAAAACAGACTAAACTAAATGACGGTATCAGCATGACGTTCCTGCCTCTCTTTATCTGATTCTGAAAGCTTGTTTATGGCCTTTGACATGTCGTGTTCCTAATCTCAGTGTTAAATGTCAAGGCTGCTGTATGGGAGATTTCCAGAGCCATCCTGTTAATTGGTGTCCCACACACACACACACACACACACACACACACACAAACACCGGATCAATAACCTGATAGGCAGCATTTCGTGCTGTTGTCTTGGCTTGTGTATTTTATTAGCTTAGTGCTGATACGAAAGAGTGTGTGTTCGTGTGTGTGTGTGTGTTCATCCATCCTCTCACCCTAGAACTATAGGAATAATTAACACAAGCAATCGCCTGTTTTAACACAATAAACTGAGACCTTGTGATCTTCTTCTTTCTGTGTTCCTCAGACGTCTAACACGCTGTCTTGGACCTTGTACCACCTCGCGCGCGACGGCGAGATACAGGACCGTCTCTACAATGAGGTCGTAAGCGTGTGTCCAAACGGTGAGCTGCCCACCACAGACCACCTGGCCAGGATGCCGTACCTGAAAGCCGTCATCAAAGAAATCCTCAGGTGGAGAAATGTATCCTCTTCATCTCACATCATTTCTCACGCAGAAATTAAAATGTTGTTTCATTCACTAGCTCTGTAAAGACACGCAACTGCCATTTAAGTGCCATAAAAAAGTCCATATGACGTATGCAATGCAAGGACAGAAGTCACAACCAGATGTAGCTGCAGTGTGTATGTGGCCATTACTGGGCCCAGATTCTTATGATATGACCTCGGACCCCTTTATTTGTAGACTGTATCCTGTTGTCCCCGGTAACGGACGTTTGACTGTCGATACAGAAGTCATTGTGAATAATTATTGGTTCCCTAAGAAGGTATTCACACATTTACACACTTCTCTCTCCCTCAATAAACAATGAAACATCAGTTACACACTCTCTCTCTCTCTCTCTCTCTCTCTCTCTCTCTCCACAGACACAATTTCATCTCTGCCACTACGCTGTCAGTCACGATGAAAAGGAGTTTCCGGACGCGGAGCGGTTTGTTCCGGAGCGCTGGCTGAGGGGAGGACCGTCTCGCTCCCAGCATCACCCCTACAGCTCCATCCCGTTCGGGGTCGGCGTGCGAGCCTGCGTGGGGAAGAGAGTGGCTGAGCTGGAGATGTACTTTGCTCTGTGCAGAGTGAGTGACACATCCACAGGTTATCTGTAGGTTCACAGGCGTTCCCTGAGGAACATTCAACCACTGGAGATTGTTCTTTCATAGTGAGACTTTAAAAATGCAACACGCAACACAAATGCACCAGTTGTTGAGGAATTTGATGAGAAATGTTTTGACTTTTAATGAATCTGAGCCCAGTTTGAGACTCTGTGAGACTGTGTCTGTTTCTCAGGAGAAAAAAGTGAGAAGCCTTTGCTCTGTTTATTTTGTCAAATAGATGTTAAATAAATGTTTCTGTTTTTAGCGTAACTGGAAGTTGATGTTTAAACTTTGGTGACCTCAGACTCTGTTGTTATCCACAATCTCTCTCTCTCTTTATTTTAACCTTTGACCCTTTGACCCACAGCTGATGCAGCGTTATGAGGTCAGAACAGAGGGCGGGGCTCCAACGATACAGCCCAAGACTCGAACCCTCCTCATTCCCTCTCAACCCATTAATCTGCGCTTCCTGCCTCGGTCTTAAAGGGACGCCAGCGAGTTCAATAAACTCTGATTTGTTAGAAAAAAGTTTTGTTAATTTATTTCATTGAATGTAGATAAATGATACATTTGCAAATAAATGATCAACGATTTTTGTTTCACAGCTGCTTTGTTGTGTTTTATTTAATTTCTGATGCAGTAAATTCACAGAAATAATATTGATCTAAACGTATTATATAGAAACTTAACATTGATATAAACGTTATGAACATGTTCAGCTTTTGGAAACATTTTTCCTGTAGATATTTGTTTATTAACAGGCAGGAAGGAATATGAGTGTAAATAATCCTGCCAGATTACATGTAATAGAGAATCTCTATATATTTCTGTATAGATGTTTCATAATTTATAACAGAACTGCGATCTGTACTAGAATCTTGATAAAAAATGATAATAAATGACTATCTGTGATTCGAGCTGTTTGCTATATGACCGCTAAAGCTGTAATGAAAGACAATGACTTTAAACATGAGTCTGTCAGTAAAGAGTGAGAAAATCTGCCCCCCTCATGGCTTTTCTTTCCACTGCACATGTCTGGGTTTATACCAGCTAAACTAAAATGTGGCTCGAACTGTAATTGTTTCCAATTGACTTACACAAACATTTGGACATTTCTCTAAATATCTTCTAAATAATGTGCCACAGAAAAAAGTCATACAGGTTTAAAATAACATGAGGACAAGTAAGTAATTTTTGGGTAAACTGTCACTTTAAATACCCTCAAGTGAAGTTCAAGTATATTTTAAGTAACCCTATGTAGTACTAGTACTGTATTGTTTACTAGTGGCTACTTACTAGTGACTAAATTGGCCAGTTGTGTATAAACTTATATACTAATAACCTGTGATTGCAATTGTAAGATTTAATGCTCATACACTTAAATACACTTACTAGTTTACAATTACACCTTTATTTTTAATATACTTATTTTAAGTATTATTACCTATCCAGTTTAAAAATACTGGCTTTTCTGTAAGGGCACTTTGACCCCAGTTACCTCAGACATCCGCAGGTGTAGTTTTATTCAGCAGTACCTGAAACACCCCTCATGTGCTTTTGATGTGACATCACACATAACTGGGTAATAATGATGAACACCAGACTCACAGACAGTTCATACAGAACCGTCAGCTTTATTATGAACAACATACCAGAGATTAACAACCGAAATACCTGCTAGAATTATTTTATTTACACATTTCTGAGGCGGACAGCAGAGCTTCAGAAACCAAACGCATCCAACATCTGACCTGAATGATTCAGATGAAAATGAATTACATACTAAAATCTGATGATTTAAAGAGGCAGTGTACATTACCACAGTTTCATCTCACGCTTTATTTTGTTTGTTTACAGTTTTTCAAGACTGACTGGAAAAGAGAAACGTTTAGTTTTTTCTCTGCTGTTTATCTGTCATGGCAAAGTCAAAAATATTATGTACAAATTTCAAATGATACAGAACAATACAGTTAAATCTTTAGTTACAGGAACAGTGATGAGCGTTCATGAATATTGTGATATCGCACAACTTTGTCGCCGCGATACGATTTGTTGAAAAAGTGCAGAATATTTTATACAAAACACTGAACAGAACTGAAGAAATCAATGTGGAAAAAACCAAACAAAAAAACAACAAAACCTCCAAAAATAAAATCTCAGTAAAATAAAATATACAGCGTGTGCAAATGAAAAAATGAGGAAAAGCCTCATTTGAAACAGTCTGTAAGGGAGCCGGTGGCTGAGAAATGGTCACATTAACATTCATCCACACGTAATTCACTGACTAATTCACCTCAGTCTCCTCTATACAACACAATCATTTATTAAATTATTAGCAATATATTTTCTTCAACTTCCACTTTTATTCTACATTATTTTATATTTTGCCCATATCGACTATGGGAGGCGATGTCACACTGTTTATCTTAGCGTGCATCTTTATTCCTTAACTGTACAGGGGGCGGAACTTCCTGTCTGAGTGACCAACAGCAGCTCAGCAGGAGTTTGAGTGGCATGTCTGGGGTGGGTTCCCAGAGTAGGCTGGTTCACTGGTGGGTGAATGTGATTGGTTGAGTTTTGGCTGTGCGGTTTTATTCCACGGTGCTGAGGGGGCGTGGCTTTACCGGGTGGAGGACAGCACATGACCTGGTACCCAGCCTTCCGCGGCTGGTGATTGGCTGTTCGCGGGTCTGTAAACCAGGCACATGTTCTGCTGATTGGACGCCAGGATCTGCACCTTCTCTCCGACTGCCACACAGATCTCATCCTCCTTAACAGCGTTGTAGTCTTGAGTCACCAGCACAGATGACAGACCGTTACACTCGCCGTCATCCAACTCCTGCAAACACACACACACAACACACACAACACACACAGCTGAACACAGCAGATGATGGAGCGTCACAGACACAAATCTCTTCCTTTATCTCTGAGTCATTTAAAAATAAAGAGGAGGTGAATTTCTCCTGCAGTCTGTGTGTTTAATGAGTGTGTGATTTATTAGGGCCACAGAAGGATGGCAGGATGTGTCAGGAGGAGCGAGAGAGAGAGAGAGAGACTGCGGGGGAAAACAG
>JBAJNP010013133.1:442-12500 GCA_036877545.1 Yasuhikotakia modesta | reverse complement strand
GTGCATGTGTGTGTGTGCGTGCATGTGTGTGTGTGCATGTGTGCGTGCATGTGTATGTGCACATACGTGTGCGTGTGTGTGTGGAACAGACAGAAATGATGGATGCTGCTTGGTGTTTGGCCTGGTGCTTTTACTGACTGCACACTGTGAGAAAACCGGTGTGTGTTCCTATCATTTTTCTGACCCTTACGTATCTCTCTCTCTCTCCACTTCATTACGTTTGCTGCCTGCTGCTGCTGTTTGACACTTTCCTGCAGCAGCTGATTGCTTCTGCATATCGGTAGAGAGAGATCTGGCCTCTGCTTCAGTCTCTCTCTCTCTCCATCTCTCTCAGAGTCGGAGGATGAAAGGTCACGTACAGGAGAGAGATCTTTACCTAAGTGCCTCAGAAAATAGCTCAGCAGATGAGTTGTGGTCTCAGATAAAGCATAATGTAATTTGTCAGGTTGTCAGAGATGGTTAGGCCCGGCGCCCTCTGAGATCTGTGCATTAGCGGGACGGGGGCGCGGGAGCACAGGTTTGAGCTGCGATGTGGGTCTGGGCCGGTTTTAAACGAGCGTGGAACAACACTCACAATCCTTGTAATGTATGTGGAACAGGAAGTTTGTTGTGAAACAAATGTAAGTTTATTCATTAGGGGTTGAGTAAAGTCGCTCTTTTATTCCAAATGTGAGTTTAGGGACCACTCAGCTAATGAGGAGACCACTGTAAGATTAAAAAAGGTAGCTTTTTAATCTCACATTATTTGTTATTGTTGCAGTCATGAAATCAGCCTCTATTATCCACAACAGCAAACCTTGCAGAATATCTAAATAGCCATTCATTTAAAAAAGTTCTACAGCTGAGGTGACATCTGAAATAAAAAGCTGTTGTTGTAAGCTTTGTTTTCTTTGAAACTGTTCATTGATGTTCATGGAACGTTTATTAAGAAATTAAATGGGGTCAGTTGTGATTTGTTGTTCAGGAAACCCGACCCACGCCTGCCAGCAACACCCACCGGTCCTGGTACAGGAGGAGGACAGAGAGAGATGTGAAGTGTGGAGAGATAACAGATGGCTTAGATGACAGGTCTCTCTATCTCTCGTTTTGTCTCTCTCTGATGAAATTGTAGTTGATTTATGACAAATGTCAGTAAAAGCCTCTTCTGTTCTGTCGCTGTCAGTCAGCAGCTCTAGGTAACCGGGTCCAGCCATCAATCACCCTGCGTTTCCGTGGAGATGCGTTATGCCTCTGACGGCTCCTGCCCACTTCCCTGCCAGGAACCCCAGTGGTCGGCACGGAGACGCTGAGGCAAACAGGAATTGACACGGATTCTCAGAGGCAATGGGCTGTTGACGGTAGCTAAGAGAAGGGGAGGGAGCGGACGGATCGTTTGGGAATTAGATGAAATTGTTTTTTGTTTGATAAGCGCGTGGCGCAAAGCGACCGCGTTTGTACGTACGTTTGAAAAATAGGGAGAGAGAGAGTGAAGGTGTTTCGTCCCTCTGAAGGGATTCGGTCAGCAGGTGTCGGGTGGATGCTAATGTCATGCTGAGATATTTGGCTAAATGTGGTGACAGGTCCTCAGGGACGTACAGGTTTGTTCCTGCCAGCTTCATCAACAGCCCTGTCACTTACAGCGTCTCACAGGTGACGCTGTCATCTCCGCTCGCCTCAGATGTTATTATACTGCTGCTGTGTTGAAAACACCTGTTCTCTGTTCAGGGTGAGGGTTTGATGTCCACCGCGACCTCGCCGACACAGACATGATGGGGGGGTCACTGAGGAGACGCCTGTCCCTCGATGGCGTGGCAAAGGGCAAATCACTGTCCTAATCATGACAAAGTTTATCAGTGGCTGGTAGTATTTTTACAGTCAGAGGCAGGACTCACACGAGCGAGGGTGATGGCCCTCCCTGCCCTTTCTATTACTCACATCCTGGGAGAAGAATAACTTTGACCCAGGGTTCTGATTTGTGTCCTTATATCGATGCCATGGTTTCTCTGATCGCTTGAGAGCAGACGGAGAAGCCGTATCGATCCTATTCATGTTGTTGTGTTTCTGCTGCCTGCTTAAATGTGGTGTTGAGGCTCTCGTGATGTTCAGCTTTGAACATCAGGTTTTCAGTCTTTATTTTAGGCTCTAAGTCTTCAGGGGTTCTCCAGCGTGGTCCGGATCACATGTTTTATATGTTCATGTTTATATGCACGCTGTGTGCAAACCCTGGCGAGCGTCTTTATGGCTGCCCTGGTTGGTTTGTTATTGCAGCTACAGTTGAGTGATATCGTGAGTGAACAATTACAGCTCCTAATTGTGAAAGTTTTTGTTTTCCTGAGACAAAGGTTCACTGGCTGTTAATTTGCCATCGGGCCACCAAAGCAAAACAAGTGACCCAGTCTGGAGGTGGCAGTGAACTCTCATTATAACCTAATCAAAGACAAATTAATTGGCTGTTCTTGTTGTGTTTTTCTCATTTAAAGCCTCCGTGAAGGATTGTATTTTAAGCCCAGCCTGACGACAGAAACACGGTAAATACAGGACCTCGTTGAGACCCTCTCACCACCTCAAAGTCCAGCTGTTTTGTACAGTCAATTTCCCTTTTTTATTATTTATACAGGAAACAACAGGCACGTAAACACACTATCTCTCTAGTTTGATATTCTGTGGCGTGTGTGTGTGTGTGAGAGTGAGTGTGTGTGTGTGTGTGAGAGAGTGAGTGTGTGTGTGTCAGAGGCCCTGTGTGGTTAGTTAATGAGGCCCCGGTGTGTTTAAGTGAATGGAGTGTGTAGTGAGGTCAGAGCCGTGTGCTGAAGACTGTGTGACAGGAGGGCTGGTGTCATTCCCCTGATACCCACACATGTACCTCATGTAGGGGCTAATTTGGTGCTATCAGAAACCCCTCAAAGGAGCCGCCATCTCAACACACACACTTGCTTAAAACCGTACCATTAATGCTAAATTAGCATGCAGTAATCACTCTTGTTTTAAAAACAAAAGTGTTTTATAATTTATAAAAATACATTTAAAATAAATATTTGATTTTGGCTTTGATTCTTTTTAAATCACACCCGTGTCCCTCCTACTTTTTCTTCGTCTGTATTCTCAGATTATTCTCTGATACAGTTTATGAAGCGAGTCACTTGCTCTTTCTCATTGTCCTGTCAGTATTTTTCAGGTTTCTGTTCATGACACAACATCAACAACTCTTAAAGATTTTCTGCCATAATCAAACGAGTAATTTCGCTGATTTTAGTGTCATTTGTTATATAAGCTTCTTTTGTCTTGTATCTGTGTGTACATTGTTTTTGTCCGGCACGCTGTCTGCTTTCTTTCATCGATCCCTCTCTTCATACGCCCGTCTGCTCAGACATTCATTCATTCACCTGTAAAAATCAATTCTGGGATGATCTAAACCCTTCCTACCTTTTATCCTTCAATTTCTTTTTTTCATTCTTTCATTTTTCCTGTAATCTTGTTGGATGGAGTGTGTCGTAAAGACCTGAATGCTTCTCTATTACTCTGAGCTTTACCTGTGAAACAAAACAAATATCAACACCCACCCACTGTCTCTCTCTCTCTCTCTCTCTTTTTCTACTTCTCCCTCTCTCTTTCTACTTCTCCCTCTCTCTCTTTCTCTTCCTCTCTCTCTCTCTCTCTCTCACTCTTTCTCTACTTCTCCCTCTCTCTCTTTCTCTTCCTCTCTCTCCATCTGTTTCTCTCTCTCCCTCTTTCTCGTTCCCCTCTAGATACAGCAGTTTTGTTTGAAATACACCATTCATACTATTTCTGCAGTATGTAGTATGTACACTTTGCATAGTATGCAAATGTTCTGTTTGCTGTACTGTACTACATTTGCAATGTTGATACTTTGTTTATTGTTACCTTATGTATTTGATTTCACTTACTATTATTGAACCACAGACAGTGAATGTTACACCCTACACAGTATTCAGTGAGCTAGTGTTCAAACACACTCATTTCTCTTCATGGTAGACTCAGTGGGAGACCTGAAATCCCTCACCAGCTGTCTGTCTCTCCCAGTTAAATACAGGATGGAGAAAGACAGCAGATTACAGTCCAGATTTTTTACATGGTCAATTAGGTTGTATATAGATTTGGTGGTAATGGCTTCATTTTAATTGCCTAATTCTTTGTCTTACACTTTTCCACAGCTTCCAAACATCTGCTCTTCCTTATTTTTTTACATTTTGCAGTTTAATGAGTTCAGGCAGGTTTTATCAGCACTAAAAGATCAGTGAGAGATTTGCATGTTTGTTTTCAGTGCAGAGTTCTGTCTGAGCAGCATGAAATCATGGACCCTGAGACCCTTTCAACTGTTTGCAGAACGTGTGTGTGTGCATGTGTACCTTCATATGGGGGTGTGTGTGTGTGTGCTTGTGTATACATTGATATGGGTGTGTGTGCATGCACAAGTGTGTGCGTGTGTGCATGCATGTGGGTGTGTGTTCATATGTTTGTGCTCATGGCCTGTTCTAGCATAGCAGCATGTTTGATTACTATGTGCAATATGTGTTTTTTATTTCACTTGTTCACACATTGATATTACGAGATTCATCAATGTGAGGCATGTGTGCATGTTTGACTTCCACTGTTGTGTGCGGCTTTATTTTGTGAATGTGTGTGCTGGTTGTGTGTGGGGTGGCAGTGTGTTCATAACTCTGTGACACTAGTAAGTGTTACTGTGCTCTCCTGGGGAGTGATTATAAAGCCTGGAGTCAGTTCGCTTCTGCTTTGTGTCATCAAGCCCGACAGAATTAGCCTACGCTTTTTTATTTCTCTCTCGCTCCGTTCTGAAACACAGTGAGCTGCCAGCCATGACTGTATTTTAAGGTGTCACAGATATAAGCCTAATGTGAAGGTTTTTCCAAAATACTAAAGTTATATTGCATTTATTCTTGCCAGAATTATGATGAGCTCAGTGATAAGATTTAACCACCATGATGGGCGAGTAGAAAATGTTGGATCAGCAGTTTGGAGAAGGTAAAATATAGTTCAATCTCCAGACAAAATTCACCAGATTCCAAAATCATTTGAAGTCAGTCACTTGTGAGGTTTCGTGTCAGTTAAGATGTTGCATGTACCCCATCTCGCTAGGTTTTGGAACAGAAAGTGTCTCTATATAATCTTCAAGGTATGAGGTTTGGTTGAAGCTGCATTTAAAAAAATTCTTGCCTAAAAATAACCAAAATCTTTTATTGAAGTACATCACAGATCAGTGTTTTAAAGAGTTCAGATCGCCTTATATTAATGATGTATAATCTGAGCTTTCAGGTGGGATTTTTCAGGAAATGTCAGCTTGTTTGTATGTCAAGTAACTTGCAATGTTATGTTTCAAACAGAGATGGCGGTAGAGAGGAGCATTACGGATTGTAGCTTTATAAGCACAATCACAAAAACATCATTCTTGCACTTAAACTCTGAGTTCATTCTGTTATAAAATTACTAGCCATTCATTTAGTCAGTAAAACCAAGTTCACTTAGTCATTCCCAGATATTTGGAAGATTGGTCTAGAATAAGAATAATGTATTTTTATCGTTGATATTAAGGTATTCCATTAAAATTTAAAGCAGAGGAAGGAGGATTGGACCCAGTGTGACTCATACTGGCAATGCTAATGCGCTCGGCGCTAATTGAAAGCAGTTATGCAGTAATCAGAGACCTGCCGAGCGACAGCCATGTTCATTAGAGACACACTGCTGCTCTCACAAAGAGAGAGAGAGAGAGACACAGATGCTTACATAGGAGATTGTCAAGTAAAAAAGGGTCAAAATAACCCAAAATATGAAATGCTTCAAAACACGTTGATAGCGTTTGCTGTTTATACACACAGAGCTTTAAAAGTCAGGCCAGCACTGTGTAAGTTAAGTTTCAGCAACTGTAACACAAACAGCACATTCATGTCTGAGAGAATAAAGCGTGTGAGTGTGTCATGTGCCCAGCCTGCCTTTGATTGACTTATGTGCACTTCCTTGATCTTAAGTGATTAACTGTGCCCGGTTCAGCCCTCGCTTTATATAAATACATTCAAATGAATTCTGCACGTACATCGTGTTCCTCAGTCTCTTAAAGCACAGAGCTTTGTCTCACCAAACGCTCCACGGACTAGCAATGAGAGACTGAACGCTTGCTTGACCCAAATGATTTGAATATCAAAGAGCTTTTGATCAGCGCAATCACTTCTTTGTCAAGAAATATTCCTTCTGCACAGACTTTGGTGTGTTATAGGTTGTGAGCTTTCGTTTGCCATAGACACCCAGTGGAAACTGAACTTTAGATATGTATTTAAAGGGGTAATTTGTAATAGCCCGGGGGGTGCACACTGTAGCCCTCCTAGATTGAGTAAGAAAGTTAAGCTATAAAAATGCTGGGTTGTTTTCATCCCATGGTTGGTTAAAATGTGCAGAGAACTCACCAATAAGTTATAAATCAACCCATGCTGAGTTATTTGTGTTGATGGGTTACAACAAACCACTAAAGGTTCATTTATAACCCGACTGTGTGCTGGGTTAAAACTAACGGTTTTTAGACTGCAAGTTGTCATGGAGTGAAAGTTGTCTGCAAAGTACTGGTTAGGTTAACTAATAACTACTTCTGGCTGTTTTTATTACGGTCGTATTGGCAACCACGTTGTCTTTTTTGGAGTGCTTGCATGCCTGCACTCTTGACTAGCTGCAGTGATGCGATCGCCCGTGGCGTGTGCGCAGGTCTGTCTCCCTCACCATTCAGGGAAAACACGGCCAAGCCGTCCTCTGGGACTCTGCACACACACTTTTGTTGTATAGCCTTCGGTCTTTGGCTACCTCAGCGGAGACCACCTGCTGTGCTTCTTACCACACTGTGATGGGAGGAGACGGCCTCCTCCTCCTCCTTTCTTTCTGTTTTCTTTTCTTTCCTGTTCTCCGTTTTTCTTTCTTTCCTCAGCACGCTGCATCCATGCCATCCGAACTGCAGAAAACCCTGAGATTCTGGTTTCAAGTTGAGTGGAATAAAACTGACTTGTAGTTTATCCTGTATCATTTGTGCAATGCTGGTATGTTTTAATATGACATGAGATTAGCAGACATACATTAATGGTCCGTTCGTCCATGAGGTTGGCCATATTATATTTTTAAACAGTTTTTCTTCCACCCTCTCTTTAATTCTTAACTAATCTAGACCTTTATGATCACGCTTTCCTAATGTTGTGATTGTTTGGAAATGAACAATTTTTAGTTTTCCTGATGACTCCCTTTATAAAAGTCATTTAATGACTTCAGGCTTGTAGAAAGTTTAGGATTGTATTGTATTGTAAGTGTGTGTGACTTACAGTCAGTGTTTTTTTTGTAAGTAGAACATTTGTGATACATGCATTGGTACTCTGGTGATGTGTGAATGATGGATTGAAATGTACCTGCAGAAGGAATTTGGCAGAATATTCCAGGTCTTAAACCCAGTTCTTAATGAGGTCGCACTTCTGTTCTGACAAGTTGTCTTCCCCTCCTTTGACATCCGTGTTGTGCCAATATCTTTTGCCAGTGTTCCCACGGTGACAGGAAGGCAATTGTACTGCTCGCCCCGCTAGCTAGTGCGTCACCTTTCACGTTACACCTGTCAGTCTCGTCACACCAGCTACCTTCATGTGTGTTCTGAGAGGTCTGAGGTTCTGTGGCTAGAGTCTGTTCTGGCCCATATAACACAGATGCACACAGGGAACATAATTGTGGGTAATACAATGAAACATTTGCAGGTTTGTGTTTGTATTTGACTGATGTTAATATTAGCATAATAGTGATATTACACGCATATGGCGTCCATCTAAACTTTGTTAAGAGGCTCATTCAGCAAAATAAAAGATGAATCTCCATTTGAAAGCGACTCCTAAACTCTCATAAACGATCTGGTCTTTCACCCAGTGTAATTACAGCCTAATGGGGTTTTAAATCAGAGCTGGGAAACTGCATTCATCAGCACTGCCCAGACCGCTTCTGCTCTAAACAGCCACAAACAGCGTTATGAGAGCAAAAGCAGAAACAAACAACAGAAACGATGGTGTGTCTCACCTCCCTCTCTGTCCTGCACTGCTCCAGCTTCGCCTTGATGCCCGAAAGTGCTGTCTAAGCAGGTGACTTGCTAGGTTTTAAAACAGCCCCAGTTTTCCACATAATTAACAGGAAGTTTCTGTTATACATTTACATATTCAGT
Organism: Yasuhikotakia modesta; assembly: GCA_036877545.1. Lineage (NCBI taxonomy): Eukaryota > Metazoa > Chordata > Actinopteri > Cypriniformes > Botiidae > Yasuhikotakia > Yasuhikotakia modesta. Next base: position 4,318 of record JBAJNP010013133.1, on the reverse strand, counting down.
CTGACACTGTTCGGCTTCTCACAAATAGCTTTCCAGCTCTCTCTCTCTCTCGCTCTCTCTCTCTCTTTGTTTTCTTCTATCCTCTTAGACTAAACATTATCACTCTGCCAGCATGTGAGGCAGTTTGGCCTGTTGCCGTTGTGTGTGTTTGTGCACAATTGTGAGAGTGTGTGTGTGTGTGTGTGCATATTTGTGAGTGTGTGCGTGTGTGTGCATGTTTGTGAGTGTGTGTGCGTGTGTGTGTGTGTTTGTGAATGTGTGTGTGATATACACTATGCTGTGGGGACCAAAATGCATTTATGTTATTAGGGACATTTTGAAGCCCCCATAGAAAACATGCTAATGTTTTTATGTTTTATGTAATGTTTTTAATGATGGTTTAGTGCAAGGGGACAGAATATACAGTTTGTACAGTATAAACCACATCACGTCTGTAAATGCCCCCCATTCTGTTGATTGAATTAATAATGACACAATACACTCGTCACGTACTTTAAATGTTTATATAGCTGAACTCTCTGCATGCTGTAAGTAAACACATTTTGTTTAGTTTTCAAGAATAAATGTCATTTTTATATAGTAAAGTAATATGTTGTGTTCTAACCAGAAGCTTTAAATAATTGTAAATAAAACATTTGGCATGTTGCCCTTAAAGTGCAACACTCAAAAAACAGCATCAGTCGCAACAGCTGAAATCTTGCACGTGGCTATTTTGCAATTTAGTCGCAGTTTTTCCAAGCGCTTTCCATCTAACAGCTGCAGCAGAAATTTGGAAGATATTTTTTATTAAGTGCATTTTGTGCCTCTGTATTTTTCTTTCGGATCTGTGTGTGTTCTGGTGAGTGAAGCTGGAGTCTTTCAGCAGAAATGTGGTATCTCATCTCATGCCAGTGCTCTGATGAAAGAGCTGCAGGCTGAGAGTTTAAAAGAGAGGAATGCAGTGAGCTTGAGTGTGTGTGAGAGACAGATGAGAATCTGTGTTTTTGTGTCCGTACCAACAATTTCTCTTCACAATCTGTTATTGTATCGCCTGTAAGTCTCCTCTGGCTGGAGTTGCGTGCAGACGTTTCGCTGCGGTTGTACGTTGGGTTTCGTGGTTTTAATGATGTGAGGGCTCTGAACAGACTGCATAAATATCACTAATGATTTGAAAGGCTCTGTGGGTCTTTATTGGGCTGATTGCTCATTTGCTGAAGAGAGAGATTGTTTCTTCCAGAGACGAGCTCTTTGATGTCTGATTTCAAAATGTCTCATTGTAGGATGGATGAGATGGTCTTATTGACGGGGCTGTTGCGTTTCTGGCTGAGATTTGCTCTTATAAAAGCTTGGATCTCTCCAGGAGGTCTGATGTACGTCTGCTCGCATCTCCTCTTCACAGACAATCTTCTGTTTTCATCGTCTTTACGTTTTTCCCAAACAGTCCTTTAGGATCTTCTCGATGCCAACCAGATCTTCTTCTTCTGTAATCTTTGACTCTTTAGACTTCTTGTTTCATCTCCAACTGACCAGCAACTTTTAACTCCAGTGCCATTCTAATATTAGCACAAAAAAGCAATAAAGACCTCTGTTAGCTGCAGGGCCTTCATATTTTCAGCTTCTGTTCCAAATAGTGAAAGGTCTCCTCTCCTGTCCTTCACAACTCCTACTGAATCTCTGCACTCCTCCATCACTTCCAGCCCAGACCTGCAGCGCAGAAATACTGCAGTCAGGTTTTCCTCCACAGTCTTTGAAGGCCATTTCACATGATTTGTGTGAACTTTCCCCCAATGCATTTAACCCTGTGGAGTTAAACGTCAAGCTGCAGCGTTGAGGGAACATTCAATCATGTTTTTAAGTGTCTGCACCGTGTTTTTAATTGTGTTTCTGTGTAATTGCAATAGGAAGACATCTGTGACTAGTGGGACAGTGTTCTTTTACCGTGTGTCTGCACAGAGGCATATTATGTTAATTTAAAAAGCAATGCACTCTTTGTTTTTGTTCTGCTGTAGTTTATATCAAGGTAACAGACAGGAGCCGGAATACATGTTACCTCATTCTTTTGCTTTCACTGTTTCTATTTCTTGCTGCCTAGCAACCTCGTACCCTCATCCTTCAGTGATCTGCTTATAATGTGGAGGTCAAAGCGACACGTGACTGACGTCCCGAGGTGAGACATTAACAGAGAGTTGCATTAACAGAGATTTTGGAGCTAATGTTCTGCAGGCATGTTGAGCTCATGATGTGTGTGTCCTGTCACGTCCTCTCCTGTGTCTACGATTCTGTTCATTAAAGGTGGCAAAATGTGAAAAGTTTTATAAAATGAGAATGTTTTGCTTTTCTCTGTCACTGTGAATCTGAGGCACAGAATTCAGTAGTGCTGGGAAGGCAGTGATTGGCTGACTCACTGAAGAAATTTAGCAAGAGGTCGGATCCAAATCAGCTTTTGAACTTTCTGACAGTGTGCAGATCTTTTTTAGTTCATGATCTAACTCTCTCTCTCACACTCTCTCTCTTTCTCTCTCTTAAATGAGTGTGTTAGCAATTGTATGCTGTGTGTCCCTGTTCTGTCTGTGTGCGTGTTTGCATGTGTGCGTGTGTGTGTGTGTTGCTTGTGCATGCGTGTGTGTGTGCATGTGTTTGTGTGTGTGTGCGTGCGTGTGTGTGTTCTTTTCATTGTGAGGTCTGACAGCAAGCAGTCTCTCTTCCCCCTCGGCTACCCTGCTTTGCCGACAGACAAAAGACCTTTGGGGCGTTGTTCTAAATACCCTTCTTAGAGGAGACGCAAAACGAGGGAGGCAGAGATAGACGCAGAGAGGGAGGTGTCACTGTCAGGCTTCTGGTTAGGAAGCGTATCCCTGGTCTCTCTTAAAGCGTGTGTTAGCCCAGCCAACCAACGCTGTGTCGACGCTAGTTAAGTTAGCTTGAGTGGCTGTTTAGAATTGATGTTCTGATGTTTAAGAGACATTGCATGAAGTCATTAACTTTTGTGTAATTTCTGGTGCAATTTGTGCTAATTTGCTTGTGATTGTGACATACGTTTAAATCCATTTTAAATATTTGATGATTTTAATCTGTCAGACTAGACCAGAATCTCTATTCTAGTCATGAAAATGTATTGACTGTTTCCCTGTGACTTCCACAAATTGCATAGAAACCAGCCAATCAGACTGAAACGAGCGATTTAAGGCAGTTCTTGCTATTTTTTCCCAGCGATATACATCAGGGAGTCTGTTCTCGCTCTGAGCACACTGCATGACCGGCTTCCTACCGACAGACAAGCGACAGCTATCAGAGAGCAAAGAATAAGCCCATTCTCTCATATTACTGCATGATCTGTGTCTCTTTGTCTGTCACTGTCTCTCCGGCTCTGTGTGGCGGCAGACGGAGACAGACCCAGCAGCGGAGGGTTCACACACACTGACAGACACAAACCCAAATCTCTGACTGAAACTCATGGGGCGGCTGTCATGCCTCGTTATTACAGTCCTGTTCCCGACCAGAGCCGTGGTGTTTACACAGCGCCACAGTCGGGAAATGAGCGGAGACAAAAATTTGGGGGGAAGAAATACCTTTAACCTCAATTTTCAGTGTTGTGAAACCTGTTAGCGCTACAGGAGACGAGAAAAAACACAGTGCTGAATTTCTGTCCTGGTACAGTAGATTGTTAGAGTGAGGCAGCGTTAGTTTGGAAAATTGTGAGATTTGCAAGCCAGAGAAAACTAGAGAAAACCTTTCCTCACTTATTACCTAGTCAATTCTTCATTGTAATCCAGTGTGGAAAAGTCTGTTCACTACAGCTATTGGTGTCCTGCACATACATCTACTGAGAGTTTTAAGGCTTGCACGGTCCATCTCTCTCTCCCTCCCCCTCTCTCTCTCTCTCTCTCTCTCTCTCTC
>JBAJNP010013132.1:0-12504 GCA_036877545.1 Yasuhikotakia modesta | reverse complement strand
TGTGTGTGTGTGTGTGTGTGTGTAAACAAACAACATGTGTTTGCAAACAACTCCTGAGCCATTGCTGACTTATTCTCCACTACAGATTGCTAAAAATCAGCTCTGGCTATTTGCCAAAGCAAAGTTCTAAAAGATTAGCTGTCTCAAAACATAATCTGTTTTGATTAAATGAAACATTTGCTGATTTACATAGTCAATTATAATCAAAATACCAGGCAATAAAAATGTGCTTGTCAGTAATGAGGTCGATCCGATCACCTGCCGGACTCAGTTTTATCAAGATGAGGAAAATCCCATGAACATTTCCAAATTCCCACCCTGATGGAGAGTCAGGCTGTTCATATTCCATCTCGGTTTAATATCCTCAGCAGGATTCCAGCTCAGCCTTTAAATGAAGTGATTTTGAATCCATGTCGTGTTTAGTGAGAACTATTGCAGATTGTGAGAATAATTTTAGTAATAGCACAGAAAATCATTCTGAGGTTTACACTCAAGATTGAGGGGAAGCCATTAAATCGAGACAACATTTTAAATTGAAATAGAGGGCACACACAAAAGCCCAGAGGGTTACAGCAAAGTCAATCTTCTCCTTTATTGACCACAATAAGGAGTGTGGCAGGCAAATCCAAGGAGAGTTATGCCTGTCACTTAGTGTTGTGCATAATAATAGATTATATAACAGAAGCTAATCAGAATTCTGAAAGAAGGATCGTATACATACAGCATCAAACCTGATCAGACCTGATACTTTTTTCAACATAAGTGAGGGGAAAAAAACAGATTGCTTCACATTCGAATTGCTGACAGAATTCAGTCAGGTCTGTTGAAGGTGTGGCTACAAGTGTTCAGAGATGTTGAAATGTTGTCTGGTAATTCTTTAAACTGGTTCTTTTTAACACATCGAAGGCAGGAACATGTTCTCATGTGCCTCATGTGCCACGTGCCTCTGCACGGTGCCTCACCTGCCCGTCTGTTCCGATGGTTCCCCCGCAGTCTGTGAGGAGCTCGGACATGTCGTAGTAACTCACAAACTCCCACAGACAGGCCTCCAGGTTCAGGTTCCTGTAAAAGCGAAGTGTGCCCCAGCCCCTGAGAGCCGCGCTGTACTGGTATGGCAGACTCTCCCTGCTCTCTGTGTTCTGCGTGGCCTCAGTCAGGAAGCCGTGGCGTGTCGAGACCTCTTTAAAGTCCAGCAGATTGGAGCACCTGTGGTTTCCCACCCGAGTGCCGTCGGGACTGAGGGTCAATTCGAAATTGGACAAAGCGCGTGTGGAGACAACAGGGAGCATGCCTGGTGATAACCCATACAAAAATAATGACAATTAATACCTTGTTTATAATGTAGAGTATGTTGTTTAAGATGAAAAGATGTTTAATATAGCACATATACAGATAAAAACAGCATAAAAGTAACTAACAAAATAATGACAGAATATTAATTTTGGGGTCAACTGCCCCTTTAACTGCACATTTTGCCTGCAGTGAAAGGTTGTCATGGAATTATAATGGAAAACTGTCATTACAGGCAGCTTTGATGTGCTGGAACGGTAATATTAACGTGACCATATCTGGTCAAACATGTCCACATGGCCTAGATTTCTGACATGAAATATACCTTGCGACTGACTCCCCAAATACTTTAATATGACTTTGGACTCTTCAGAAAACTTATTTTGCCGGAAGGCAAAAAGTGATAGATTTGGTTTGCAAATTAGTGACGTGACATTTGTTCATGTTTATGCATCATTCACGTTTGATTGTCTTTTCAGGAGGAAACTGACTGTAATGTGTTGTTTTGACAGCAAATAAGGCATAAATCCAACAATAATAGTAGATTGTCCCAGAGGACGCATGAGAAGTGTTTCTCTGTGGGTCTCAGCTAAGCCAACATGTTGTCAGCCAGAGGGAAAATGACTGTCTCACCGTCTATATGGGGCATGGTGACAGTAAGCTTGATGAGATTGGCATATTCTGGGTCTTCGGCGCCCGTATAACGCAGTTTGGCAGAAAAGGGCTCGGCACCCACTGTGCCCAATTTACGTGGCTGGCACATCCCTGCTCAAAAAGATCAAAGACACGACACATCACTTCAAGCATATTACCACCTACTGGCAGTATAATTCCACATTGCAAGTGTTACATTATAACCAAGTTCTAGCATAATGTTCCTTAGTGCCGTGATACAAAGCAAAGCATTTTCACATGAGTCCTTCTTAATGTGATGTTCTAAGGCTCACCTTCTTCCATGCTAATGGTCACAATAGGGCTGCTGAGTTCCAGCCCCTCATCCCCGTTGGAATTCACAGCCCGGGCCGCACACTGAACTCTAGAGCCCGCTTGAAAATAAATGGAGTCCAAGGTGATCATTTTGGATGAGGTAAAGAAGGTGTCAAAGTCAGCCTCCTTCATTGGGCTGGTGATGCCATCCGGGCCACTGGGGGCGCTTATGAGCCATCGGTAACGAGTGAGAGTGTCATTGATGCGTTCGCTCACGCAGATGGAACCTGTTTTGTCGTAGTCGGGATATTTGGGATTGCAGGCCTGGAAAGTCAAATTGAAAATATTTCTAGTCAGCAATATTACACAATATAATATATAATAATGGAATAAACACACATACACAAATTAAAAATGTGACATGACACTAGCAAATATGTGCTAAGTTGTCAAATTTTAAAAGATTATTGGAGCAGTTTGATAATATGACACATATATAAATAAAATATGATAATCTTTCAGTGACATGGATTATTAAAACAATTAGTACAATAATAAGGGTACTCACCCTTTTAAAAATTAAACATAGTTTTACTACAGTTTACCAAAAACCATGGTTCCTATAGTTAAACCACCGTTAACCACAAATTAACCATGATTTTTTTTACAGCAATGATAGTTTTAGCATGATATTTACAGTAAAACTGTGGTTATACAAATGTGAATCAATGTGCCAAAATAAATGGTTATTACACTTTTATTATAATAAAGCCATGATTGGTTATTGTCTGGGCAACCCAAAAAAATAAATCACTTGTCAGTTTTATAATAAAATTATTAAAAGGAACAGGATGGATGATATAAAAAATTAAATCTTGTATTCAAAATGACATTCTAGTTCAGAACACGCTTTAAGGCCTTCATTACTACATTTTTAAAAACGTTTTTAGCAAGATTTAAAATATCCAACAATAAAATTACACTCCTCTTCGTTCACCTCAAGGTGTTTTTGGGAACTTTATACATGCAAGCATATCATTAAAAGTTAAAATGAAATTCAGTTTCGTAAAATGCATTAAAATTCAGTGTTTTTCATGAGTAATTGTGAAACACAGTGAACAGAACAGATTAACGCTGACAAACCCACCGTAACACAGATGACTGGGTAGCCAGTGGGTGGGTGAGAATTCTCTTTGGTTTTCCTGACATCATCATAGTGTAGCAGTGACATCACATGAGGCAGTGAGGGGAACGTGACATCAGCTATACTGTTGCTCTCCTCAATGTACACTATAGCTTTAATCATCTGTCAGTACAAGAGGGACAAAACTTTAATTGACAGATTTTGAAGAAGCTTCCATAGGTTAACATTAGTTAATGCATTAGTTAACATATTGTTTAAACTAACAATAACATATTGTTTAAACTAACAATAAACAATATAGTCTTTATTAGGCATTGTTAATGTTAGCTAATACTAATATAATTGTTTATGTTAGTTTTAATTAGTAAATGTTAGTAAATGGAACCCTAAAAAAAAATAAATGTGAAAGTCAGAATGCTGGAGTGTTTCTCACCTGAGTTTCAGCAATCATGTTCTCGTCTGGTTTCAGGTGGATAGTAAAAGCTTCTCTCATTTCTTTTACACCATCAAACAGAATCTCCACCTCCAGGACATGTTCGCTGTCACCCGCTTTAAATTCAACATCTACACCCCCCCCCCCACACACACACACCATACACACACACACCACACACACACAGAAAACAGCTGATTACATAAACTACCGAAAAGATAAATGCCCTCGTCAAGTTCCCCAGTCCTGTACTCAACCTAAACGCTTCCACACTTGATTGCACTTGTCATTTGCATCCTGAACTCTATATAACCTGATTTAGCAGGGAAATGAATGCTAGCAGTGGATGCTAGTGGTGGATGCTTGGAAGCTATAAAACACCTGCCAGTCTACAAAGGATTAGATGCAGCATATTCCGGATGCAAATGACGAGGCCTGGCAATGTGAAATTCGGGTCTCTGCGGTTTCCTCACCCTGAGAGACGGGATGATAATCTTCACCAGAAACAGCTGAACCATCTTTGGTGTGAACCCACACTTGGGACACTTGGGAAGTGTCTCCTGTCCTGAGGATGGGAACTCTCACCAATGTCACCTGCCCCGACTCCTTCGGCTCGCTGATGCTGAACTTGGACTTGGCAAACTTGATGACGGGCTCTGAGATGGAGGGTAAAGGGTTCGAGAGACTTTAATATCTCCTTATCTGTTTTGACCTGACACAAGCCTTTTCTTGTGTCAGACCACAGAGGCAGTATCATGGATTATTGAATCAATACCCCAAATTCTAACCTGTCAGCCATCATTATTATATTGGATTATTATTAGTGTATTTAGAAGGCAGTAGTTTGATGAATAATGCTTTTGTGTGTTTACTGTCAGATGTGTCTTTGATCTTGACAAGCGTCTCATTTTGGTTGCCTATCGAGGCGCTGTGTGGCGAGTCGCTCTTGGCGCTTCCCAGAACCAGACGCAGTTCCTCTTCCTCCTCGTGGATCAGATCATCCACCAGTCTCAGAACACATGGCTTGTCCGTCTCACCTGGAGTCCAAATGAGGAAGAAGGAAAAATCTGAATGCTTGACACTCTTTCATTCTAGATATAAACAATTTCAATGCTAAAATTACCACAAGTTGATTATTACAATGTGCTTAACATACATAAATATAACGTATATTATATTTGTATTTCTATAATATTGTGTTGTTTTTTATATTAAAATTATGACATATTTGACACACAAGTAAACATATTAAAGTATTTAATTAAATTACAATTTTATTACAATTAACCTACAAATTACCATTAAATTAAAAATATTCAAAACCAACCTATGAATCATTAAATTAAAAATGTACAGTATGATCTTACCAAATTATGTTTATTTTACATATACTATACTTCCATAATGTTTATGATGGTGTTGACACATACAGATTAATAGATTGAATAATGACGTCTGAGAGGTTTGTTTACCAGGCAGGAAGGTGATGACGGAGGCGTCAGTGTTGGGTCTCTCATCAAAGTCTGATGCCACCTGTGCCGAGCCCTGCCGCGTGTAGCAGCGTACTGTGGACCTGTGTCTGATGTCGCCGCTGCGGCGTATCATTGCTGTGATGTGACCTTCACTCTCCTCTGCTGTTACCACAGCTTGTTTGAACGCTACCTTGGGCACTGAAGACAGAGAATAAACGACGTTACACTCGCTAATACAACAATCTACTGATATAATAGACAGACACTGACAGTAATGTATGAGTTCTAAAAGTGGGGCATTCATGTCATGTTATATGTGTACATGTGGGGGATTACGCTTATATTTTTATAATCTAAAGACTCTGATTTTCAAAACTTTAATGAAACAAAAGGTAAATCTCTGTTTTACAGTAAGTAGAACTTTTGGACTGGTAAAGTTTGTACATGTGTTTTTGTTTTGTGTATTTTCTTTTACATTTAATATATCTGATACCTACAGAATGTTTTTGTCTGTAATAAAACTTCTATTTTGGCCATTAACACTCACAGTCTGACACTGAATCATTTATGAAGATCGTGACTTTTGACGGCTCTCCCAGAATTGCATTGGAGGGCATCCGAAGAACGAGTTCAAATCTCTCCATCCCTTCCAGAACCGGCAGGCCCAGGTCGTCCAGAATGGTGACCCGGACTGTCTGCACGTCCACTCCTGGTGCAAAGTCCAAGTTTCTGCTGATTCCCACATAATCCACTCCAGCTAGCAGATGAGAACCAAATACAGGGTGGAGGTCAAACAGAGGTTGTACAGTAATTAGCGTGCAGGATATTCGCTAGCGATTAATCTTCTCCTCAGGCCTGTTTGTGGTTTTCTTTAAAGGATCAATGTACAGTAGCTCACAGCTCAGTTTGGGCTGACAGCACAGAATATCTGGACGAACAAAGAGATTTTTCTTATATTTAAGCAGCGCTAAGAGCTACGAAAAAGAAGCAATAATGCTAACCAACAGTAACGCTAGTGTAACATTAGTTTGCAGTGAAAATATCAATACAAATCAATATAATGGCCATATTATACACTGCTGTAAACATGATATTATTTTCTAATTTCTAGTCAATTTGTAATGTTTGTTTGTTGTATTTGTTTAGTCAATTAGTCCGTTTTTTAAATACGCTGTTTGCTACTGTACCTTTAAGAATTATGTATTTAGAAAGGAAAATCAAAAGGAACATTGGGAAAAGTCAATGGGATTTCTCACCTTCTGCGGATACAGGGTCTGTTTTGCGTGATCTCACAGTGACTGTAGCTGTTTTAGAGAGATCTGTGCCTGTCCTCATCACACTCACATCAACATGGCCATCGCTCTCGTCCACATGGTATTCCTGTTTCCCAAAGTAGAATACAGGAACTTTGGGGGAAATAAAACAAACAGACAAATATGATTAAATGTGTGTAGTTATCTGACTGTCAGTGTTATCAGTGACTGACTGATGTTACACAAATAAACACACTTATTATACATATGTATCATGTCTAAACCAATGAGAAACCAAGTAGCGCTTGTTATATACCATCAAGTCTTCCTTTGTGGTAAACAGCAAATTAGAGCTAAAAAGCAACAGTGTAACAGTATCTAAACCCACTATTTAAAAACCAACAGTTTCAGCCATCTGAACACCAGCGTTCAGTTCACACTGAATTGAGCACAACAGTTTCCATGACAACAAAGTGACACCCTGTATCCAGGTTTTCACACCCACTGCATCTAAGAGCAGAGGTCCCTGTGAGAGGTTTGTCATCTCATATCTGTCTACAGAAAGTCACTTGCCTGTAACCTTTCTGTTTAGAGCACGCGTCCAACCCAGCTGGGTTGCAGGGTTTCATTTGAAAGGATTTCCATGTCAGTTTCATGGAACTGAGGCTTAAGGGTTAATGCATTTGCTTCAGAAACAGAGCTGTGGTTCTCATATGGGAGATGTGAGTTCAATCCCAACTGTTGTGTGAGTATTAAAGAATTACAATTAGAAACATTTATAGCTCATAACAGATTAGAGTGATTTAAATGCTATAAACATATATATATATATATTGGTATAAAAGGATGTATTTGGTATAAAAGGAAAATGTTTATAGCAATGGTATAAAAGGAGCATTACAAAGAAATTACTGCAGTGAACTATTCAGACACATAAGATAAAGGGTGGAGTTTATATATATATATATATAGTAATTTCTTTGTAATGCTCCTTTTATACCAATTATATATATATATATATATTGGTAAAAAGCCTTAAAAATAAACCTTAAAAATATAGAAGACATATATATTTTTATAAATAGCATCAAGCAAGACCATTTTTTATCAGCATATCAGCATATGTGAACTATGATGAATCATTCAAGCATTGCAATAATTGCGAGGGCTAATGTGTGATGATTCATCTCTAAAGCACATTACACACAACATCTGGATGCTATCCGAGAAAGCAAACTTCCACAAGCTGTATCGTGAGGAAGACATTGGGAGTACCAAAAAAACACAATTAGCCAAACAATTCATCAAAAATCTTCATCAATGAATATATGAATATAACCACCTGAGGATAATAATCCATATCTAGTGTCAAAACAGACAGTTATGATGCACAAATAATGAATTACACACAATTCAAGAGTGAAAATAGCTTGTTTTCTTTCACATCCTCAACTATGGCAAATATTGGTGGCTACCCACTCTAAAATGTCCTGTTCCTATCAGAAGCCCAGCATGTCATTTTTATTTCTGAAAGACTTCTTTTTGGCAAAAGACTGACAGTGTTGTTTAAAGCTTTGGGTGATGGATAAAAGTCTGTGTGTTCTCCGGTTTGGAAAATTCATGTTTGAACTCGCTGGTGTTTCTGTTGGTAGCAGGGGGTGCAGCCTGCTTTACAGTTTTGACAGCTTTGTGAAAAGGCTTTCAAAAAAAACTGAGCAGGAACAGATGGATGAAACGTTCAGATTTCTGCTGTATATAGTCAGTTGTCTCCTTCATCAACTGCTATAGCTATTTTAACAGTTTAAAAAGTTTTGAAATTATGAAGTAACTTGCGCCACAGAAAAGGACATTTTTAATTTCACATTATTCATTTATGAAACTACTTCAAAGTTTTTGCACAGTAACCACAGATGTAAATGGACTGTGTGAAACAGCTGGCTCTTTAAACAAACATTATATATTTTAAAAATTTGTATTATACACATTTTGTTATTATACACATACAAATGACAACAGCTATTGTAAAAATAGTAACATTCATACATTCAAGTAGAAATAGTACCAATTCGCAATATGTACTGAAACTACCACAGCAACTAAAACATCACTATAGTAAAACCATGGTAACGGTTTTCAGAAGAGAAAAAACAGCATTTTCTCAACATCAAAAATTAACTGACATGATCTATTTTTGAAATGTTCTTTAATAGGACGTGAGGTTGGTTGGCACACTATCTAACCATTAAACATAAGTATTGATTTGGTTGTCAGTTACACAGGTGGTTACTAATGCAGAGGCGGTCTTAATGCCCTCAGGCTCTGTCAGCACTCACTGATTTATTACTGACAGATATATGTGGGCAATAATACCTCTGTGTACATTCCACACCATAATGACAGAACAGGAAGCAACACATGGCGTTTCTGCAGACATCTGCGTCTGTGATGCTGTTAATGGTGCTGACTGATGAGAGACCATTTCGACTTTTGAGGCACAACTTCACACTGCGATCTTCTATCCAAACCACTGGAAACTAATGTGTGACAGGATCTATGTGTTACGTGAATGCAATGCTTATATATAGTGTATCATGTTTCGTTGAAAACATAGATTGTGGAAAACCTGGTAGGCTATCTAAAAAGGCAGCATCCTAATTGTCATGGAAACTTCTAAATGGGGAGCAACTACATGTGCAACTTTGTATAGGAGACTCGACTCGCCATTGATTACAACACAGTTCACCACGCATGTTAGCATCTTCCTAGACTAATGGAACAATAATTTAATAGACAAAAAAATGGGTTTTTGATTACACCGAATGTTTGTATCCTATACTGGACTGGTCACCTTTTCAACTCATGCAATGCATTCTGGGATTGCCTTCTTGGCGAAGTATATACTGCTATCTCAGAATTTGTCCAAAATTAGGTCTCCGTAGGCAGCTTACTAAGATTTGGAACGGAGCAAGTGTTTGTGTTAGTGTACTGGTTTGTTTTGTGCTAATATTTGAGTACCTCCAGACATAAACATTGGCACATTCTCTGACAATGAACATCTGTCAGAATGAAGCTCATGCTGTCAGGGATTAATTTTAAACCACAGACAGGTGTCTCACTAGATAGACTTCCTTCAAACGAACATGTACACCATGTTTCTTTTCAGTCAGCTTCACCCAGAGCTCAAACTGTCATACAAACAACAGGGCAGAAAGCATTAGGTCAGCTGAGGCGTTGTTCAGTTTAACTGACTTAGTAATGAACATTTTTGGTTCATAATCTGCCGAGTACTCTGTCACTGCCATTCAAACAATGCTCAGCTTGCTGTGTTTATTTCAATCCGGTTCATTAGCTCTCTTAACGAGAGACAGTGGAAGTAGCTCCTTTAATTCCATAGATTTCATATAATAATCATGATGCTCTCCAACAACAACCCCACCAACACACCCACACTAACTAACACACCCACATACACAGTAACACACACATCACATATAGCTGGGTAAATTAAACTTTTTGAGGTTTGAAAAACTACAGATGGGCCTGCAGTTTGACCTTCCTTTCCATCTTTGTTGAGATATTCTCACCAGCATTCTGAGATCCCATCACTCCTGAATTGCCTGAGGGGATCAACCTTTGTCTGTTTACCTGCAAACTTCTTACACACACACACACACACATTGGAAATTTGTGTGTCCTTTATTTGGATCCTAATTAGAGCTCAGAACAAAGCTATTCTATACTGTTGTGAAACTTGGTCACTCTGACATGCTAAAAATAAATACACAGAACAAGCCACACAACCAGATTCTGCAGTTCAATAATACATGTGTAGCTGTAAGTATGTGTGTGTGTGTGTGAGGACAGGGGCAATAACACATGTAGGAGGTCTGCACAATTTCATAAAGAATCTCATTTCTAATATCCCCAGTCAGCATTCAACCAAATTCCCAGTTGTATTAAGTAGATATTCCAAAACCTGGTAAGCTGCTTTGTGTTCTACAGACTACACATGCAGTGTCCAATGCATTCTGGGATTGTGTTGTTGTCTACTTATTTGGAACAGATGCCTTAAAATGTTGTCTTAGTAGGGAGCTCCGAGTTTTATAACGGCTCTCCAGTAAATCTTAAAATATAATAATTTTAAGTAAAATTAAGAAATAAACAAGCATATAATTTGCACTTGTTTCTTTGACATTACATGTCCTGGATTAAACACACTCCTAAACGTTTATTTGTAGAACATCATAAACATGTACTGTAGACACATTAATTGTGTTTTATTACATAATACAAATGTTTCTAGCATCATTTTAGGCCTTTAAGGGTATTAAAAGGTACCTACTCTTCCGGTATGCATAACTAGCCACAACAGATTATGTCCGAATCCACGCCCTCGTTTGATGGCTCCAGGCCTGACTTTAAAGAGGGTTTTATAATGTGTGTTTCTGATAGATGTTTTGGTGCTTGACTGATAACAGCCTCAGATAGATGGAGATATGATCTGATACCCTCAGGATATTGTACTACAGACAAAAGAGTTTACTTCAGTACCGAAGCCTGAGGTGTACTGTTTATGTGTGTGAGAGAGAGGATTTGGACAGACGTGTTTAAACAAAGCTTTGAGAGAAACCTCTAATTAAACAGTCGCTTGCTTACACACACACACACACACTTGTACGCTATCTTTGAGTGGACATTCACTGACACGATTGATTCACTAGACTCTTACCATAACCATCTCAACTAGATACGTAACCCGTACCCTAAACCTAACCTAACCTAAACATCCCCTTAAAGGGGTGTCTGAAAGTGAGGACCGGTCAAAATGTCCTCACGTTACTCTCTCTGTTTGTACAACTGGTCACACTAGTCTTCAGAAAGATAGATGTACACACACAAACACAAAATTACTTAGACAAGGACCCCTTATAAACGTAATGGTTATGCTTTGCAATGGTACTTAATATACCCCTTCCTAAACACCCAAATGCACACACACAAAAACTACTAATTATTCACCACACAGAATGTCACAGGTTTAGCTTTAACTTCGCTTTATGAATATAGCTTTCACACTTGTGTGATTGCATCACAGCTAATTCACATTTAGCAAGAGTTCAGATATACTCAGACCTATTTACACACACACCCACGTATCATTTCCACTTATTTGAGCTAAAAAAGGACTTTCTCCCTTCTGGCTTTCTCCCGATAGCAATTTCACGCTTCCAGTCTGAAGCGGGCTAAGCCAGCAGCTACTATTTTCCTCAGCAAACTTTTGAGGCGGGAATAATAACAGCAAAACAGAGATAAAAGAACAAAAATCCTTTCACTTTCCACTGCAAAATAATTAATTCTTTTGCTTTGAGGAAAGACTTAGGAAAACCTTTATCCTCCCAAACCCAAGAAGAAAAGACTGAACATCAGTGCTGCCCACCTACATGTACTCTTTAAATTGCTTTGTGTGTTGGGCTAACAAGTCCATATGATATAAATATGCGTACACATGATATAAACTGAATAGCTCTACTTTCTGTGGCTCACTGACTGAATTTCGAGGTCTTCCCTGTAAATCATACATTCAGTCAAACTAATTGCAACACTTTTTTCTTTTTTACACAAGAATTGATGGGAAAAGAGAGGATACCACAGCAAGCCAATCCCAACTCAAAGCGTCCACATCAGAGGATTGGAGCAGTGTGGACTGGAAGCGGAACGTGAAGTGTAGCGTGGATTTTGCCTAAAGCCATTTTATTTTTTTTTCTATTTTTTTTGAGTCTCCTCTCACTCCAAACTCACTTCCTGTCACGAGCCAGGCTCACATTTATAACCTGTAATGCAGTTCAGCATTTCAAAATGAAAAAAATTTAATTATGGGTTTTTTAAAAGTCAACAATCAAACTTTTTTTTAAAGTTTTACTTCTTCCATGTGAAAATAAAATCTAAAGATGGGTGAATCATCGCTTTTTAAAGATGTGGCATATA
>JBAJNP010013131.1:0-12504 GCA_036877545.1 Yasuhikotakia modesta | reverse complement strand
TTGCGTTTTGCAATCATATTCTGGGCTCTTTTGCATTTCTGTACATTTCAGTATGCTTCATTCATAAATTGTATCATGAAGTCAGCTCCATGTCCTGCTCATAAAGAAGTCTGTGCATCTACCTTAAAGAAGATGTGCTGATGCCATGGATGTGGAAGGGATGCAGTGCAGATTTGGCAAGCTTAGCATCTTTTTTGGTCACCATGTCCACACTTTCACACTTTGATAAACTTAAATATGCTTCCAATAATAGTGCACATTTATGCAATGCCATGAACGTTTATGAGATTTATTGAGATTTAAGCAAACATTTGTACATTGCCTTTTTGGGTTACCCATTACTTTAAAAAATGAATATCCTTTGAATATCCTTAAATTACCGCATCAAAAACTACGTAACTTGGCAGTCATTTTTTTATATATTTTTTTCCACACACACATATATACTACATCTTGTATGTGTATTTTATTTGGGGGGCAGAGCATGCTAGGTCACCTCTGGAGAAAGCTGACTGCTTTCAATTGCTTGTGAGTTGCTTCTGCTGAGGATGCTTCGTTCCTGTCTGACTCTGCACACATTTATTAGATTTTATAGGTTGGACTTGAAAAAAACTCCAGGCACTCAGGTCCTCTAACTCTAAGCAAGATGTTTCCTTTTGAGTTCCCTCGAAATGTTCTTCTCTGTGTTCTTTGTGTTTACTATGTTCCTTGGGTTCCCTGTGTTTTGGTTATTTCTTGGTTTGGACTCTGGACTGTTTGATGGATTTGGATTATTGCTGCCTGCCCTGACCCTTGCGCTTGTTATTTGAATTTCGAGTTTTGGATTTTCCTCCACATTGCGGTTTGCCTGTGTCTTTGACCCTGCCTGTCTGACTATGCCTCTGAACAAAACCTTGCACGTGGATTCACATGGATCCAGTCGATTCACTGTTGGACCTAAGGCAAGGTAACTCCCCCATGGAAGACTGTGCTCTGGTTAACGAAATTCCATACTACGATGAACGGCTATTCAAAGGTCTGTTTCAATTTGGATTAAATGAGCCAATCAAATCTCAAATAGGTAGTGAGATGGGAAGGTGGACATTAATTTACTTTTTGGACTGTGCACTGTTGCTGAGTGGTTTGCCGTTCACTGTGGATGATGCAGAGGAGCAGGACATGGCCGCCAAGCCAGAGTCACAGCCCAAGATGGCCACCAAGCCAGAGCCACAGCCTAAGATGGCCACCAAGCCAGAGCCACAGCCCAAGATGGCCACAAAGCCAGAGCCACAGCCTAAGATGGCCGCCGCCACGGAACTTGCATCTGACAAGATGACTGCCACCACGGAGCCTGCACATGACAAGATGGCCGCCCTTCCTCAGTCAGCACCTGTCATGGCCGCCCTTTCTGAGAAGGAACCATTATGGCCACCTTTCCTGTTTCAGCACCCGTCATGGCCGCCCTTCCTGAGTCAGCACTCATCATGGCCGCCCTTCCTGAGTCTGCTGTCATTCCCAAGTCAAGGCCAGATGTTGCCGTTGCCCCAGATGCTGCTGTCACCCCAGAGTCAAGACTGGATGTCCTTTCAAAGTCAAGTCCAGCTGTCTGGTGTTCCTGAGTTAAGCCCAGCTACCACTGGCATTCCTGAGTCCAGGCAAGTTACCGCTGGCATTTCTGAGTCCAAGCAAGCTACCGCTGGTGTTCCTGAGTCCAGGCAAGAACCAGCTACAGCTTTCCAACCTCCTGAGTCCAGGCAAGCCCCAGCAACAGCTGTCGCTGTTCTCCCTGAGTCCAGTGCCTCCTGAATCAAGTCAAGTCTCAGCCACTGCTGTTCCTCCCGAGTCAAGTCAAGTCACAGCCGCTGCTGTTTCTCAGCCCTGTCAAGTCACAGCCGCTGCTGTTTCTCAGCCCTGTCAAGTCACAGACGCTGCTGTTCCTCGGCCCTGTCAAGTCACAGCCCCTGTTGTTCCTCTGTCAAGCCAAGTAACAGCCACTGCTGTTCCTCTTTCAAGCCAAGTCACAGCTGCACTTCCTCAGTTAAGCCAAGTCACAGCTGCAGTTCGTTAATCAAGCCAAATCACAGCTACTTTCCCTGTTCTGGCCTGTACAGCAGACATTCTAATTTTGGCCGTAGTGCTGTGGGTCATCTGGGCTGAGTACACTGCTTACGAGTCCCCAGAGGAGGCGGCTCACGCTGCAGATCCTCTGAGGGCAGCATCCCCTGAGGAGGTGGCTAAGGCCACAGACCCTCATGTGGTGGGGAAGGCTGCTCCTGCTCTTGCACAGTGGTAGCACCCAGTGACTCACATTCCCCCAGGGCTCACTCTCTCTCTGTTTGTGTGTCTCTGCTCAAGTTGCCTGCACCGTCCAGTTTGTCTCTCCAGTCGCCTGCTCCACCCTGGAGGGCTTCCACTCTACCTGCTCCTGGAGGGCATTTGCTATGTCCCTGTTCCACTCCTCCCCGTGTTCTGCCTCCCCTCACTATTCCCAGGACTGTGTCTGGTTTGGAGTGTCTGGAAGCCCACCTTGGGGGAGGTAATGTAACGCCAGGCCAGCAGAGGGAGCCCTAACCCCGTAACTGTGTGCATTTGCTCCGTCTGCTTCCTCTGATGCAACTTTCTGTTTGGTGGCTATAAAGCAGAGGCCAAACAAACAGGAAGTTGTGATGTATTGTATTGTCCTTCTCTGTGTTCCATGTGTTCCCTGTGTTTTGGTTAATTCTTCGTTTGGACTGTGGACTGTTTGATGGATTTGGATTAGGAAAATGTAGATGCATTAATGTGTTGTTACTTACAAATTATAAGACATTATGGGCCAAATATATATTTGATAATTTTCTTTTTCAATTACTATTTGTAAAATATAATTTAAATTGAGGCATAAGATTGTGAGTTGTTACAGTTATGTGAACACTCTTGTGGCAGTAGATATTACACTTTGTAATGGTATTAGCTGTTTTTTATCCTGGGAGACACAGTTAAAGATATAGGTTATGTCTTGATATATATAGGTCTTGCCCTGTATCTGCCTGCACAGAATGTAACTACACCAGACAAGACTCATTGCTAATTGTATAAATGGCTGTCAAGTGTTTTCCGTAGAATAAAGTGCATTCAAATATAACTTGGAGACAGACAACTGAATATGGCAATATTGCAAATTCAAAATGCAAAAGAAAACAAAACAAATATACTTTTCTGTCTGTGTGTGGTAGTTCCTGCCATTTAACATTCCAAACCTGCATGAATTTTGATGAAAAATTACATTATGCATATTATGATGATAACTTTGTTTTTACCTTAAATGCCTTTTTAAAATTGTACATTTAAAACTAATAGTAAACTATAATTCCATTATTTTGTTAGTGGGAAGGCTTGTATATTTGTATTTGTACTGTTTATTCTTGAGATTACTAAGGAAAACAATATTCCAGAAATGTACATGTGTTTGTGAAAGTATTGTGGGGCATGACGGATAAGCCCGAGTTGGGTGCAATTAAAGATGTTTATTGGTGTTAATGTACCAGCCGTGAGAGTTCCCGTTATGCCGCCGGTGTTTATGTTTCTGTTATTCTTTGATGTGTAATTCTGTGTCATATGTGATGTGTGCTGTTATCGTCTGGGTAATTACTGTCTGCGGGAGGGGCTTCATTTAGTTTGTTATAAGTGTGTTGGTTTTGTGGGTGTGCTGGGAATAAACGGGTTTCGTTGTACGAGTGCGTCCGGTGTCATTTATTCCATGAGCCATTCCAGGACTCTGTGACACTCTGGGCCGTGTGGTGTATGGGGCACGAGTAACTAGCTTAGCCGCTTGTCACCCACGGTTTGTTACAGTATTTTAACTAAACACAAATTAAATGTGATACTTTACTAATTTTGAACATACGTCGGTTGTTTTTTATGCTTTTTTAGGACTGCAAAACAAAAGTGAATTGTTGATTGTATAACCGTTTCACCAAACTGGAATCAACATTGATTCAACATAAGGGAAGGAAACAAATTTTATTAAATTTGCATTTGTTCTTAAAAATGCAAACATTGAGAAATTGGTTCAACATGAATTTGGTGATGTTGGATTGATGTCGGAAATCAATGTTATTTCTATGCCGTGAGGGACATCAGTTGATTCTGTGTCAGTTAGCTATCTGGGGTTGTATTAAAAAAAAATCATGAAAACCAATGGTATATTGCTATCAAATCTTGATATTTTATATTTTATTTTATATTGAACAAAAGCAAAGATTTGAGGAAGAATATGTCTCTGTAGGCAAATATATCACATGATCTCTGGCTATGCCTGACATGCTGTTATGCTTTTATTTGACTGCATCTTTTTCTAGGTTGTGTTAGGGGGGTTTGAGGGTTCACAGTTCACAGCACTGTCATGCTGTCCAAGATTACCAAGGCACAGATCATCTCCCTTTAACCAGTTCTTAGAACAATCTAGCAAGCATTCACACAACAGCCAGTCCATAAGCCATCCTTCTACTATGAATTATTCAGTTCTAATAGTTTCTGTGGAACAGATTCTTTCACCCTGTGCTTTGTGTCCAGAAATGGGGAAGGGGAAATAAATTGCTGTGGCACACTAAAAACATGTTTAACATGTTCTCTATAAACGTGTATGTTGATACAGCACATTTTTAAAACTAAAAAAAAAAGTTTTAAAAATGTGCTACTGTTAGGATTTTTTACATTTTAGGATGTAAACAATCATCAGTATTAGGTAATCATCAGTATCATCTTGCCCCAGCTAGCGATTCAGAGCGGTTATTCTATGTTGGTCTGCCCGTGTATTTCCGGGATTGTTTTCTGGGTTCCCATTTGTTTTCTGCCTGCCTTTTGATTACGTCTGTTTTTGGATTTCCCTTTGTTGTTAGCTGCCTGCCCTCAGTTTCTCGCCTGGTTTCTGGATTACTCTTGTGTTTTGCTGCCTGTCCTGATCTCACGCCCGGACTCTGGTTACTCTCTGATTTGCCTACGTTGTTGTTGTTTCCTGTTTTGACCCCTACCTGTCTGACCATGTTTTCTGTAAATAAAGCTACACTGCATATGGATCCACTATGTCCCATGCCTTGGTTACACTTCCCAAAAAACATTTTAAAATCGAGAATGTTGAAGGCTGAGCCTCACTAATGTAACAGTTATTGTTATATTCTATGTGTTCACTTAAACTACCAAACATAACACTAATAGGATATTTGTGTTAATTAAACAGTAAGGTAATTTAAGGCTTACCAAACCCAAAAGCTGTGTGTCCAGGGATCGGAGATGACTGCACAGATGTAGCGGTATAGAGACCAGTGACCAACAGCCCATCAAAGTAAGTATTGGTAGAAATCATCACTGTGTACACACAAAGTAAAAAAAAACTTTATTAAATACAATAAATGTTGCATATCACATACAAAAAAAACAGTCTATGCTATGAGTTGCATTTTGGAAATGCAGTGTGGCCAATCAGCAAAAACAGTGACATTGGAAAATATTGGAAAATAAATTCAAAAGGTTTGTCTCTAAATTCACATTAGAAGAAATTAGACATTTAGCATTTTCAAAAGCAATTCATAGTAAATATAACATAGCTCTCCGGAAAATTCAGTTCTCAAGAGTCAATCATCTGGACCCGTATTCATAACAGCATGTCCATTATCATATTCCTTACATTATTACCCCATTACAGAAAGAATGCGTGTGGGAAACCCAAGGGTTATATTTGTTGATCAAGGGCAAACTGAAAAAAGCATGTAAAAAACTCTGTACATTGGCATTCAACTGAGAATAACCCTGTTATATTCCTCTGAAAGAAGTGAAAGAGTGAAGATGAGTGAAAGAGCAGATGTGTGGCCAGAAGGCATTAGGGGTGAGCATGACACCTCACCAGCAGACAGCACCTGTCAAAAGGCACATTAGCATAGTGAAGATGTCATTAAACATTGTGAGAAGAGTGGGAAGATGAGAAGAGAAAGTGAAGGGAGTGACTACCTTGACACACAGACAAATTATTACAGTACTTAAACATCTGTGACCAATTAAAAGCTCTTTATTAATGTAAAGACAGATAACTTCATAAATACACTCTTTCTCTAAAGATAAATGCTGTCCAAACCACAAGCCAACAGCAGAAGCACTCGGAAAGTCTACTGCTAGTTTAACCAACTGTTTGACAAAATTCCAGGCAGATGGATTATAAAACAGTTAAAAAAACAACAATGTAATATTTTATTAAAACAATGGTTTGTTTGTGGGTACACACACTTTTTTTGAGGGAATAAAACTGACTGTACTGAGTGGAGTGTATGTGTTTAGGTGAGATACTGTCTGGGTTTAAAAGGTCATTTTCTCTCTTTGTTTGTTTACCTCATTCTTAAAGGGAACCTAGAGTGGTCGAATGGGGTATTGATTTTTGTTCTGTCATGTGACATAAAGAGAACTTTTATGTCACATCACAGTTTAATTTGTAATGCCTCGGAAGCTACCCAAAAAACAATTTTAGTGTAGGGGATATTTAACGCGTGATTTTGCACATATCTGGCATATCTCGGCCTGATCTGACAACCTCATTATGAAATCTGAGCGCTTCATGCTGACTGGCTGCCTTCACTGCCACAAAATAGAATGATGAGACGTCTTCGCCTGCCTTACATACGGACAAACTTTTTACAGCTATGGCTCATGAACAGGTTTAGCCTCATGCGTTTGAACCCGAAGATTCTGCGTTATGTACAAGGTAAATGAAATGTGATGTTTTGTGCACATCACATTACAGCGCACATCTATATCTAAAGTGCGCACATCTATATCTAAAAAGTGCCTTTTGAACTAACATGGCTTTTTGTTATTTGTGTTTGTGTGGTTACTATGTCTATCCATCTATTTATTAAGAGCTCATTTGCAAAATTGAAATTTTCTTCTAAAATGAGCATTTTGATCAAACCTCTTTGTTTAGGTTCAGTAATGTAACTTTAATGGCAATGGAAGGACCTATTAAGATGGCAAATTTTCATATATAGATATAATAAACAAACAGTCATCATAATATTAATCAATAAATATTAGTGTGTACTATATATGTATATATATAAAATATGGTGGAACTTTACATAAACTATATACATAAACTTGCCAGAGTGTCTAGATGAATTTTTTATTGTAAAATTGTAAATTAAATGCAACTACACCAGATGTGACATATTTAAGACCGCCAAAAAATTGACATGCGTCACCCAACCCTCAAGGCGTCATTCTGATTCCTTCTTTTCATGTAGCAGAAACATTTAAAAGTGAATGGGCTTTCAGCAAGAGTGAATTGTCCAGAGATTATTAAGAGAAACAAGCAACTCAGTGGAGGATGTTTAAAACATAGATGGGTTGATTTCTGAGGAGGCCTGTGAAAAAAGAGTAATAGATGAAAAACGTAAATAAATTAGAAATCCAACTGAACGGAGAGCAGATGCCAGGGAGGAGAAACTGATCAGAGTAACATATTCACCTGCAGGAGTTTGCATACGTGCAGTACCTGTGCTTTAATGAAAACTCTTAATATCCTTTACATGCTCATATGCACGTAAACTCTCCCAATGAGTGATATCTTACTTTCACTCCCAGTAAGTGATATCTTATATCTTACTTGATCGTGGACTTCAGGAGAAACCCCCCTGCGCTCCCCCCACTCAGCATTATGGACAGCACTGTGGCAGCAGTGGAGTCATTCAGGTTCCTGGGCACCACCATCTCTCAGAACCTGAAGTGGGACATTGGCATCACATTGGCCCAGCTGAGGAAGTTCAACCTGCCACAAGAGCTGCTGAAACAGTTCTATTCAGCCATCATCGAGTCTGTCCTGTGCTGATCTATAACTGTCTGGTTTGGTTCAGCAACTGTCTGGTTTGGTTCAGCTACCAAATCGGACATCAAGAGATTACAACGGACAGTCAGGACAGCTGAGAAGATTATTGGTTCCCCCCTGCCCACCCTCCAAGATCTCCAGAGTGAGAAAAAGGGCTAAGAAAATCACTTTGAACTCCACACACCCTGCCCACTCTCTCTTTGAACTGTTGCCCTCTGGTCGACGCTACAGGACCACCAGAACAGAGTGACACAAGAACAGCTTTTTTCCACAGGGTATATTCAGCCTGAACCACTAGAACAATAATATATAAACATTACAGTTCTGTCTAAACATTACAGTTAATAAACAGTGTATAAACACACTTGGCAATAAAGCTCTTTCTGATTCTTTGTCTTTAGCAGATATGTGATGTTACAATGCATCAGGAAGGCTTCAATTGTAATTTTGTCCATGCGCCCATTCTCTCCTTCTCCTTTTATTGTCTCTTTCACCGATGCATCTTGCCCATCATGCAATATAGAAGCAATGTAGTATGCCTTATTACCAACATTTACTGCAAGACTCCTACTCATTATTGATAAACCTCAGATCTAAAAAGTATCCCTGGATACACCGACATTAAGAGAAGGGCTGTTTTCTATAGTAGAGAAACACAAAGCAGACAGACAGTTTAGAGACAGGGTAGGAATAAATAAACTTAGCTGCCTCTTGTTTTCTTAAATGTTTTCTAAAATTGCTGGGAGGTTGAGAGATTCATCATCCAGAAAGTCAGTGATTGAATGTGGTCCAGATACAAATGGTTTCATAATAATTGAGCAGCACCTGGTGGTCTGAATGCAAGGCACAGCGGATAGAGAAGAAAGCATAGGCAGTTGACTGGGCTGTGCATTACCTTACTCAAATAAGATGAAACTACTTGTGCCTGTGTGCCATGAATAAAATCATTTTGTGAAAATGCATGGAAACTTGCTTTTTTTATTTATTCCTTCTAGTCAGTTTATAGTTTATAGAAGCACTTGCCACAATGATATTGTTAGACTTTGAATCTTAAGAAGTCTGTAAGATGCAATGGAAGGTGAGGAAGAAACTCTGAGAGGTACATGACCCGGTTAGCTGGATAGTATAGGCTATAGTTTGCAATAGGCATGGTAACACAGACAATAGGAAATTGTGGGATATGAACCAAACAATTTCAGCCTAATAAAGAAACGTGTTTACCATAACCTTATAAAATTGCTCTGAAGTTGTTATTCCATACAGCAGCTCATGCTCTTGCAACACTGACCCTAACTGTCCTTACCAGATTTAAAAACGGTGTTAAGAAAATCTATTAAAGCTATAGTGCCATACATCCACCTTCACCTTAAATTTAAAAAAATCACAGATAAAAAAATACCAGAATGAAAAACATTTAATCAATTTGAGCTGCATTTGACATGCTATTGGCATGTCTTTGGAAGCCTTGTGTACTTTGACAGGCCGGAAATATAGAAAGGCAACAGGCAACTGCTCTGGCCATCTGTTTCCCAGACTGGGCTACTATCACAGAGCCTCATATTTTCAAAGTTCAATTCTTGTGAAGCTGTGCTGTGTGACTAGAGACTCCAGTACGTACCATTTCAGCCAACATTAGCATCAAATGTGTGATGCGTTTCCGCATGTGTATGACCACTGGATAGAAATGATCAAACTAAGATGATTCTCTTACATAACCCTCACAGCACCTCTCTGCCCTGCTGGCTGTGCCATCTGCTTTTGTGGCCTGTTATTATCAAACATGCTGTGTTGCTCTAACAAACATTAACAGGCCGGGTGCCTGAGGAACAAATTTATTTTAATTATGCTCCTAATGATACCCTTTTAATAGATGTTAATGTTTTAAAATTCCCCTTGACCACCCATGTATTATCATTATTATACTATAGATTGTACCCCATGAAAAATGATGTGTTACCTACCAAACCACAATTGTTTTGACTGTTTACTAAAGAAACACACTCATTGTACACACTTCATTTCAGTCACTGTTGCTATGTCTGACAAACATGCAGTACCAGCCATGACAATCTCAGTGTAAATCTGTGAAGTTCCTTGACAAACAGTTAATAATTACTGGAAACTGGAATCAAAGCTACAGTTTGATTTCAGACAGAGAGTTCTGCATTTGAAGTATTTATTCAGAATGTAAAGATGACTTGAAATGACATTAATAAAATAAAAGATTGAAGTTATAGTCTACCAGTTATAGGATAAAACTTGAGCTGCGTCAAGGAACTTCTAGGAACTTGAGCTGTGTCGAAACGCTATTATGGAATTAGCTGCCAACTCCACCATAGCGAGAGGACCCCTGCCCTATGTCGAGTCCAACTTATGGAGTCAGGAAAGAGGTACTAGTAGAGGCCTGTAAATCAAGACCATAAAACCTGACGAAGGTTAGGGAAGTGGACCACCTGGCAGCGTCACAGATGTCCTGCAGAAAGGGCCTTAGAGGCCGACATACCCCGAGCAGAGTGAGCCTTGGTTACCAAAGGAGGGGGAAGTGCAGAGGACTTATATGGGTATATATGGAACAATATGGATTGCCTCAATAATCCAGCGACTAAGCGTTTGTTTAGAAGCAGGCTGGCCCCTCTTGTGTGGGCCAAAACAGACCAAAAGCTGCTTAGATTTTCTCCACAGGGTAGCTCTGTGAACGTAAGTATGCAGTGCTCACACTAGACACAAACAGTTAGGCTTTTCCTGGTCTTGATTCCTAAAGAGAGGAGAACAGAAAGCCTGGAGCACAACTGGCCGTAAAGTAGAGGAAGGGACTTTAGCCACACAACCCGCTCGTGGGTATAGAAGTACTTTGGCCAAACCGGGCACAAAGTCTAAATATGTAGGGGCCACAGAAAGGGCCTAAAGGTCACCAACTCTCCTGAGAGAGGTGATGGCTAAAATGAAGGCCACCTTGGCTGACAAATGTAGATCGGAGATCTGAGAAATAGACTCAAAAGGAGGAGCACATAATGCTTGAAGGTGGTTGATGTAATACATTACCGCCGTTTTGTTGGTGCGGACCAACACATGATGGTCTCTCAGGTCCGGGAAAAAGAATTTTAGAGCCTAAAGCACAGCAAGCATTTCTCGGTGATTTATATGCCAAGTAAGATGGAGAGGCTCCCAAAGACCTTGGGCTGGGTGGCCGTTCATGACCGCACCCCAACCAGTAAGTACTCCCAATCAGTAAATATTCCCAATTAGACTAGTTCAGCTCCTCCTTCTAAGCTCTATTTATTACTCATAGACAGATAAATGTAACACACTAAGTAAACACCCAGAACACTTTTAAAATGTGTGGTGTAAACACACAAAAAACTATTCAAAGTCAAAGAGTTCATTGTCATTTCAGCCATATACAAGTACATAGTGAAACAAAACACTGTTTCTCCAGGACCAAGGTGCTACAGTACAAAACAAAACAACACTAGAATGTATGACACCAAACAAGAATGTACAAGGTAAATACAAAAAACCTTTATATACATAAAGTGTACAAAGTGCAACCAGACAGCACAAGAACAACCAGTATTTATGTAAAGTGATTGCAGGGCAAACATTCAATAGTGCAGATATTAAAAATAATAATGGCAATGCCACTACATGGTGTAGTGTACAATGAGTTGTACACTAACTGTTGAAAAAAACTGTTGCAATGTCTGATCATGAGGGACCGAATGCTTCAGTACTGTTTACCAGCAGTACTGTTTACTGTAAGTAGGAGGGTAAAAAGTGTGTGTGAGGTCATGCACAATGCTGGTAGCTCTGCAGATGCAGTATAAGGTGTAAATGTCTGTAATAGAGGGAAGAGAGACCCCAATGATCTTTTCAGCTGTTCTCACTACCTGCTGCAGGGTCTTGCAGTCTGAGGCGGTGTGGTTCCCAAACCAGGCAGTGATGCAGCTGCTGTTTAAAATGCTCTCAATTGTCCCCCTGTAGAACACGGTGAGGATTGGAAGTGGGAGATGAGCTTTCCTCACACTTCTCAAAAAGTATAGGCGCTGCTGGGCTTTTTTTCCTGTGGAGCTGGTGTTAAGCGACCAGGCGAGGCTTTCAGTCAGTCTCAGTCTTTTCTGAAGTCAACAACCATCTCTTTAGTTTTTTACACGTTCAGAGACAGGTTGTTGGCTCTACGCCAGTCCATTAGCTGTTTCACCTCCTCTCTGTATATATATTCTATATATTCTTGCTGATGAGACCCACCATGGTTCTGTGATGGTTCTTGATGATGTGGTTAAAGCTGTGCAGAGTGAACAGCAATGGACTTAGCACACATCCCTGAGGGTCCTCAGTGCTCAGTGTGGTGGTACTGTTCCCGATTCAGACTGACTGAGGTCGCCCAGTCAGGAAGTCTAGGATCTAGTTGCAGAAGGATGTGTTCAGGTCAGCAGGTTCAGCTTTTTGCTGAGGAATGATGGTGTTGAATTGAACTGGACTGGACTGGATCTTTCTCCTACTAAATTCCAATAAAACCGAGATATTATTGGTTCGTCCACATTCTAATAAGCAGACCCCATCTGACTATAATCTCAAATTAGAGGGGTGTAATGTTATGTCATCCAGCACAGTTAAAAACCTGGGTGTGATTCTAGACAGCAATTTATCATTTGAGAGCCATGTGGCATATATTACTA
>JBAJNP010013130.1:0-10865 GCA_036877545.1 Yasuhikotakia modesta | reverse complement strand
AAAAATGTTCTACGTATGTTACTTTCAGAAAGTTTTTGATAACGTTGAGAGAACTTTAAGACTACATTAGCCAATGTTCTGAGAATGTTCCCTGTTGAGACACAGCCATACCCTGGCAAACGCCCCAAAACACGCTAGCGCTGTGGCAGTGATGCTAACACCAGCCAGCAGCAGTCACATTGCCTTACCAAATCCTAAAAATGAAATGATTACAGTAGGAACAAAAGCACGTTTAGACACGCATCCCATGGCACCCGTTCCAGTTGACTCGGACACTCCAATTAGCATTACATCCCGCTTTTCCAGGCTGGAGATTTACATTATGCTGACTGCAGCATCTTTCCGGACAGGAAGAATTTGGGAACACAGCAGTCTTCATTTAGTTTGAGGGCTCTCCGTAAGACAAGCGCTCTGGGGCTAAACCCCGGTGAAAGACGTCAAATAAACTGGATTTAGAAAATGTGCAGCGTTGCTGTAGGACAGCAGTGTGTGTGTGTGTGTGTGTATAAATTCTCAGCATGCCTGCTAAAGAACGTGTATTTTGACTAGTGAAGAGAACAAGTTTGAGAGCGGCGTGCGTGTGTTGGAGTTTGTGCCTCATTGAGGCGGGCGGCGGCACTCTGGATTGATTTTATGATCAGGCACAGATTGAGGTTGTCTGTAAAGTAATCATACAATAAGAAACCACCGATTCAGCAACACCTGTGGTCAGCATTCATGTGTGTGTGTGTGTCTCCTTTTGATTAGTTGTGTGTCTGCTGTTGCTTGGTTGTGTGTGTGTGTCTGTGTATATATGTATGTGTGTGTCTGCTATTGCTTGGTTGTGTGTGTCTGTGTGTCTGCTATTGATTAGTTGTGTGTGTCTGTGTGTGTATGTGTGTGCCTGCAATTGATTAGTTGTGTGTGTCTGTGTGTCTGCTATTGATTAGTTGTGTGTGTCTGTGTGTCTGCTATTGCTTGGTTGTGTGTGTCAGTATGTGTATGTGTGTGTCTGCAATTGATTAGTTGTGTGTGTCTGTGTGTGTGTCAGTGTGTGTAAGTGTGTCTGCTATTGATTAGTTATGTGTGTCTGTGTGTGTGTATGTGTGTGTCTGCTATTGCTTGGTTGTGTGTGTGTTTGTGTGTGTCAGTGTGTGTCTGCTATTGATTAGTTATGTGTGTCTGTGTGTGTGTCAGTGTGTGTATGTGTGTGTCTGCTATTGATTAGTTGTGTGTGTCAGTGTGTGTGTATGTGTGTGTCTGCTATTGCTTGGTTGTGTGTGTGTCAGTGTGTGCATGTCTGTGTCTGCTATTGCTTGGTTGTGTGTGTGTTTGTGTGTGTCTGCTATTGATTAGTTATGTGTGTCTGTGTGTGTGTGTGTGTGTATGTGTGTGTCTGCTATTGCTTGGTTGTGTGTGTGTCAGTGTGTGCATGTGTGTGTCTGCTATTGCTTGGTTGTGTGTGTCTGCAAAGCAAATAGACTTAATTTCACATTCTATGAATTTAAAATGTACCCAGTACTCTCACTCAGAAGTGCTGATATCACAGAATTTGCATTTACATGTTGGGGTGCGTCTGAAGAGTGCGTCTCCATATATTGATGTCTGCGGCTGTGAGACGTATCTTGTGTCCTACATTCACATCAGATCTGGCAGGGAAACTAATGGAGTTTGATTTTGTATTGCATTACATTCACTTCTACACATGCTGCACATATAACAGTGTGTGTGAACACGGCTGGAATTCTGTGACCAGGATTCTCAAATATATGGGATTTTCCAGTTTAAAGGATATTTTTAAGTTACTTTTGACAACATGACTTAATGCTTTTCCTTAACACAGGAACATTTTCTTACTGTGATTGTAGTTTTCATCAACTTCCAGTTTACAATTCCAGAAACATTTCCATAACATTTCCATAACATTTCCCTAACGTTACATTTTTACATTTTCCTAACATTATAAATGTGATTTTGAATGTTTTAGTATGTCTTAGTGGCGTCAAAAGTTTTTTTAGACATTATGCTAAAAAGGTTATGCTAACGCTATTGCAAGAATGTTTAAGAACTTTAGCATTAATATAACATTAGCCAATGTTCTGACAACGTTCCCTGTTGTCTGGGTTGTTCTGCCCCAGAAATTTTTCACAATGAACTGCAAGCTGTAAAATCTCCTACAGTTTTGTCTCATTAAATATCGTGTTTCAATTGGAAATAGGTCAAGTCATGGAGATAAAATGGGCTGCAAATGACGTTTTGCTTTTAACAGTCGGAGTAACTGCATATTTCTAAGGAATATTTCTATAGGATTCAATTCAAACATATGGGATTTGCCTTCTTAACAGAATATTCCAGATATGGGAATATTCCATATTTACAATTCAGTTCTCCCCAAACAAAATTTTTTATTATTTGCTCCTGGAATATTCTGGAAAATAATAGGAGCCATGATGGAATCTGTTTTTGAATCCATTGAATCCTTAATTCACTAAAGGTGACTTTCCAAAGCTTCATTTTGTTGTTTGTTGCCGACTCCACAGAACCGCTGTAGCTCATCTTTAATTGCATGTGGCAGGCTGGACTCCAGGGGGGCGCGTGGGTTCGAATAGTTTGGATGTAGGGGCGGGTACACCCACATTCTTTCTGTTCACAGGTGCACAGACACTAATAAACCAGTAGCGGTACAAGTAGCCCGAGGCTGTATGCTGAACGGACCCTCGTAGGACCCTGAGTAGGCACAGACTTAGATACGCCGGGCCCGAACTTGATGTTAATAGCACTCACATCCCCTCAGCAACACCCCTGCTGGCTGAGAGCACGAAACGGGCGACTGGTTTGACGCCTAACTCGGCGTGTCGATTATACAAGTGTCAACAAAACACGCACAGTACATTTCTTTAGCATGAAGTGGGTATCTGTGCAATTGTAACTTCTGAAAATGGATTCAGAGGTCAGCGAAGTCAAAAACTTGGTGCGGAATGATAATGTAAATCCTGGGAGCGATACAGTTGATCATTAGACTTTTTAATGCGTCTGATTTCTGGGCATAAGGTGGGCCGTTGCTCTGTGTCCTTGATACATTGTTCTCAAGTCCAGAATACCATGTAATTTCACACACTGTCATTTAGGGTCACCGGTGAACTCGGTGTGTCTGTGCGTCTGCGCTCCACCGAGGTAGAAACCGTTCTGTCATAATTAGTGTTTAGCACAAACTTCCACTTCAGCGCGGATGAGAGGAGACTGCGATCTTTGTCAGACAATTCATTTGAGAGAACACTTTTGATAATGGCTTTGAATTACCTGTGCGCTCTACCTATGAGTGGCCTCTTCGACTTTTGGAAAATGTGGCCAAGTGAATTGTGTTCTTATTTATCTGAGCGGCCCAGCACAAGTGTGGTGTTGTTTTGTTTTTTCCTCTCAGACAAAAAAAGGTGGAAAACAATTTATTTTCTCTGTTTTAGCATCAAGTAAAGCACTCCAAATATTTAGCATAATTCATATTAATTGTTTGTCAGACACTTTTATCCAAAGCAGCTTACAGTGAATTCAATGTATACACTTTTTAGCATTCCCTGGGATTGAACCCACAACCTTTGCGCTGCTAGTGCAGTGCTCTACCAGCTGAGCTACAAGAAGTCTGTGATGTGCACATACTAGGCTGTATTTGTATATACTCTCAGTATCTCAGTGGCTATGATTGTATTAGTATATTTGCCTGCAAGTATGTGTAAACTAGCAGAATATGGACATTTAAAAGCTAACTGAGGTTTAAAGATGGGAGGCACCCACTCTAAAAACCAAAGCAACCACCTAGCAATACCATGGCAACCACCCAGGGCAGCATAGCAACCACCTAGCAATACCATGGCAACCACCCAGGGCCGCATGGCAACCACCCAGGGCTCTAAGCCAACGGAGGGTGCATGTAGAAATTATTTTAAATGTTTGATGATGCAAAACATGTCACTATGAGTGTTGAGGGTGGTTGCTAGGGCATGGTCAAGTGGTTACTAAGATGTTGAGGGGCGCTCAAAATGTGTTGCTTAAAAGATCTGTAAGTTGCATAGGATAGCAGCACGCCTCAAATGCGTGACACTAAACGTGTTTTTATGATATATGGTGTGATAATGTTGCCAGTTTATCATTTCCGTGGCTTCAGAGCAGCAAGGAATGTAACATGACGGGAGAATTGCTTTCTCCTAAAGAGTTTGTGGAGTAATTACAGGCAAATTAGAGTAGCCATTAATTATAAGTATGCAGGCAGAAATTGGTGGAACAGTTAGCGGATGAGTCAGCACAACACCATTACTGCATCATTACAGTTCCTCACGGTGCCTCAGAACTGAAGTAAGAATGCCTTGTACTGTTTACATTGTGTAAATATAAAGTGCGGAGAATTTGTTCAGGAAGAACTAAAGGGGTCACGGTGTACGTTTTTGGAGCTTTACTTGAGATTTTGCACCGGAAAAACGGTGTCAGTTAGTTTTTCAAGTACATGACGAACTCGCACTCTCTCTCTGAACTGTACAGGCTGTTTGCGTTCCCGTTCCTTTAAGAATTCTTTATGCAAATTAAGTCGTTTATAAGCGCATAAATAAATTGTAAATTGCATGCGAAGTAAGTTAAAGCTGACAAGATGTACATTTATAAATGTAGGCTATCACGTGTCATAGTTTCTTAACTTAACAAAAGCAATGGTTGTAGGTTCGAATTCACATAACGTAGGTTTGAAGTATAGTGTAAGTACAGTATAGTTTGAATGCACTGAAAGTTGGTGTGTGTAAATGCATCGGCCAGATTTAACTGTATTTAATGTGAATGCTTTGATTGTGACATCATCAGTGTGACATCATCAGTGTGATGGTTTCTATGCCTTGTGAAAATTATATAAATTCTTTACATATTTATACACATTATACATTGTTGCCTTCAATAATGGATGGAGTGGAGTTTGTCCAGTAATTGAAACAGTGATTTTAAGTTCTTCAGTGTCATTTCTTACCTGTAAAGCTCATTTTGTTTCATTCTTTTACTCTGAAAGCAGAACTGTGAGTGAATTCTCAGTAACGTCTGAGAACCACACAGAAGTGGCTGGAATAAGGCAGCGTGTTGAATAGTGCATTTTTGAGGCCTCTTGTGCATCTGCGATACAGTGTTTCGATGTAAAACCGTCTCTTAACCTCTTCTAAAACCTCGCCGTGTCGGCCTGCGCCCCTCTCCGGCTCCTCGTCTCTTGCTTTGACTCTAATCGCTTCTCGCCCTTTGCGGTAGAGCAAAATGGGTGTCCGCGGAACGCAAGCAAGCCAAAATGCCTGTTAAGTGGAGGGCACTTGAAGACATTTCAAAAACTACACCTTTGTCCGTGTTTTCTTGGAAATATCAAAATTGCATGCTTTTTGCCAAATGCCTCTTGTGAGTCACGTAGGGAATTGAACGGCTAACTCCTCGTTCGCCTTTCTCGCTCTGGAACGAGGGGAGAAAAGCGAAGCGTATTGTTGAAGTGTGCCGTCAAATCAAATGCTTCTGATTCAGAGCATCTGTAAACCGTTCCGGGCGTCCGTCAGAAATGCTCCACGGCTCTCTGACAGCACGTTACCTTGGCTATGAAGTGTTTATGCTAATCCCGGCCCGCGTACTTCTGTGCAGAATGAAAGCTTTCATTATTTGTCAGGTGGACAAGATCTGTGTCACCAAAAAAATTGCTTGCGGGGCTCAAAACGTCCTTTGCTGTGTTAATAGTGTTTTCTTTGTCGCCAGATTACTCAGAAAGACTTGGTGAATGATGTACATTTTTAATAATAGAAGAAAATGACATTCTCATAGGTGGTCCTTATAGCAAAGTGACAACACAATTCTGAAATAATAATGGTGACAGAAAATTATCATTTATTCCTTTGGCAGACGCTTTTATCCACAACAACTTACAGTGAATTTTAAGGTGTACATTTATTTTCTTATCAGTACTTGCGTTCCCTGGGATCAAACCCACAACATTTGCACTGCTAACACAATGCTAACAGTTGAGCTAAAGAAAGGCTACATGCAAACAAGTGACAACACCCAGAAGAAATTGGTTGCTCATTTATAGCTCAGAAGATGTGAGCTCTCTCAGTTATGTCTCTTTATTATTAATTGTGACGTTGTTTATGAAATTCCATGAGAGAAAAATAACAGTAAAATTAATGCAGATAATATAGCAGATTTTGTTTTGGGAGGAATCTGATGAGAAATTCTTAAACTGACTGACAAATTGGAGCACAGTTGGTGACACTGTTGAAGTCTCTCTAGAGGAGACAGATGTGGAATTAGTCGGGTTTTGTGTTCAGGAACATCTCAGAAGCTGGAGATAGAAGAATGAGCTGAAATTTTAAAGAGATTTGAGTACTTTTTCTTTTTGTGATGACAGTTATAAAGTTGAGGTGGTAATGTCACAGATTTAAGAGGTTGAAGTGTTTTCGAACCAATGTGATCCTGTAGCTCAACTGGTAGAGTGTTGCGTTAGCAACACAAATGTTGTGGGTTCGAGCCCAGGGAAAGTACAAGTACTGATAAAAACA
This sequence comes from Yasuhikotakia modesta, assembly GCA_036877545.1. Classification (NCBI taxonomy): domain Eukaryota; kingdom Metazoa; phylum Chordata; class Actinopteri; order Cypriniformes; family Botiidae; genus Yasuhikotakia; species Yasuhikotakia modesta. The sequence goes on along the minus strand of JBAJNP010013130.1, from coordinate 4,329 downwards.
AATAAAAAAAGTTGCTTTGTGTAAAAGTGTTTGCCAGATTAATAGATGAAGATGTAAAGATCTTCAGTTGTGGAGACCATCTTGTGCATTGGGGGGCTGTGCGTAAATACTGTAATTTACTGTACATGATTGTGGATAAAATGTTAATGCTAACAGTCATGTGACCTCTGAAGGGTCTAATTATGCAGCACAATGGTTTCAAGGAATGCTCTCATTATCATGACTTTTTAGGTTATCGTGATCTGTCTGGGTTGAACCTGACCATCATCCGATTTCATCACTGTACTGTAGCACTTTCTGAAGCAGCCGAATGCTGCTTGTTTCAATTATAAATCCCTCACTCTAAAACTTCACATGAACGCCTGATCATTAAAACATTAAAAGCAACCAAATGATACTGTAAGTGTCATTTGCATAGCAGAGATCTTATAAATTTTAATCTGGTCACATAAGTATCTCAGCTGTCTTCAATAAATGCCTTCCGTTGAATTTCCAGCCTGGATTTTTATTAACACCCTGAGTATTTTGCCACCCCGCCTGGTACCTTCTCAATCCTGACACGAAACGGGGCAATATTACCATCGTATGCAAATGTGTGGTCTGATTTACATCCTCTCTTAATTGGAAAAGAAGAAAGGCACATATGTTGAGAAAGGGATATTGCGCCAGCCTCCGCTGCAGTAAAATGTGCAATATTTTACCTCAGAGAAACACGATCAGGTGATGTAGCGTCCATTTGTTGAGGTTTGCTTCACATTGTCGTTTTGATGAGGAAGTAAATGAGGAAGTAATTGATGGAAATGCATTTGTCTACAGGAAGCTACAGTTCCACTTCCTCATTAGCGACATTGTGAAATGTTCTTTAGATTGACGTTGGCAGGATTCCAAAAACCTCTTAAAGTCAATTGGATTGTAAATGAGGCGCTACCTGTCACCCCAYTGGCCTCAGTGCAGTTAAGTGTTTCTATAACTCTAATGTCTTTGTCAGCCGCACCGAAGTCTATAATGACATTTTTGCTAGTTCCCATCACTCCTCTGGCTTGAAACATTTTATTTCTTTGCCTCCAAAGTCACTGTGGAGATTTAAGAAGCCTTTCTTTTTCAGTTTTGATTGAGGTCCTTGCTATTGTATATATTTTTTAAAGTTTCCATAGCGTTTCTAAGTTGTTATTTTAAAGCAGTGTAGCTGTGACATGCCCCCAAACTCCCACTGTCCATGTAACACATTAAACTCATAAGCACTTTGTCCGCCTGGCAAGCTGCAATCTGATTGGCTGACGTTACGCCGCTTTCCGGAGTAGCTTTATCGGCATAGAAACTGCAGCTACGTTTGTCTGAATGTATTAGGCTAGGCTAATGCAGATCACTTTAACAGCTGTTAAGCTTGTGGTGTGTGTGGTAATTTTTCAATGCTATAAAAAAGTGCCTTTAGAAGTTATGATCATTATGCCGCGACCTACGGTACAAATCACGAGAGAGCGTGGAGGAGAAAGTGATGAGAAAATTCGAACCTAATCACTTCAGATTTATATTGCTTTTTTGACAACTGGTGAAACGTATCAGTGTTGACGCCAGACACTTTTAAATCATAATGTGTTTGTTATAAAGATCGTACTTAGCAATTTATTTGATTACTGAACACTTGCAGAAATCCATCCACTTCTAATAAGAACTATTTTGAAAATTGCTGTCGCCATCATAAGCCTCTTACAATCATCAAAAGAGACGTCTTATTATTCTCAAGACAATGGCTGCGTCTAGAATGAACACTTGAACACTAGTGTACTACTTACTGCACACTACAAAGTATGCACTAGATACTTTTTTAAACGATATACTTTTTAAATTAAATACAGAGTGTGCTGTAAAAAAGATCACAGAAAAATCACATTTGTGTTGTTATGGCATGTTATGCTCTATAAAACATCACAGGCTGCTATTAGGCCTCAGACACTGTTGCTAATGCAATATTGCTTTAAAAATAATTGCAAATATTCTCCACATAAAAGCGCCAGCCGCACGACAGAGTTACAATATCAGCCCAACAGTTTCTCTCAGCGCCGTCAATTTATCAACATCATAAGGCCGAAATCTGACAAGCCTTTGAAAACACGTGACAAACGACAGCAACCTCCGTCTGTTAATGGAAACGCATTGGGGGCTTTCAGGAGAGCAGCGGCTCGGGATGCCGTTTCTGTTATTTTATTAATCTCATCGTGAATTTCTTCTGCGTAATTAATTTGTCATTTATCTAATTTTCTCATCTAATTGCGACGTTCGTCTGCCGTGCAGCTAAACAGAGACGCGGCAGATTATGTGTTGGTCTCTTCTAGGGCAAATTGAATTAGGTCCCTGTAAGTGAAGTTTAATTAAGATGGTTGTTTTAATTATTGGGTTGTATGTCCTTTGTGTTGCCACTCATCACTCATTGAGAAAAAGGATTTATTGTTCTTGTGCCTTTAGCCACGCGCGGCTTTGAAATCTGGGGCTGATTTGAAGCCTGAGATTATGTATTTGGGATGTTTTTTCCACACAGAATGGCTTGGATTAACCGGATACCAGAAGATTTGCCATTTTGGCTTCAAAGCACCCAATTTTTGGGTTGTGTGGTTTTTAAAAATAAATATTCCACTTGACTTTGCCCACAAGAAGTCACAGCGCTGTGATGGTTGCCAGGGTGTTTCAGTGAGGTTGCTAAGATGTTTTGAGTGCTTTGTGTCAGTGTGTGTGCGTTGCTGAGCGGTTACTAGGGAGTTTGGTGGTTGCTAGTTAAGATATTCTGTCAGGAGAGCATATTTCTTCACATTTAAAGTTATACATTTGTGCTTCAGTCCAAAGAGACTATCTGCACCTTTATGCTGTAAACTTAACCAGTTTGCATGTTCCCTGGGATCGAACCCACAACCTTCCACACTACTAACCCAATGCTCAACCAATTGAGCTACAGGAACAGCTTGGCAAGCTGTTATTTGAAGTTCACACTCTGGTCTTCGCTGGAGATAGCCTAGCTTTGTTCTCAGAAGATACATCGTACCAGGTCACCTTAATGTAGTCGACCTCAGGTGATCCATTAGACCAACAAGAGCTGAGATTGTTCCCACAGGTCAAATTAAGGTTTCCATTGAGCTGAGTTGTAGACCTGGGGCTGCTATACAGACGCATTGTATTTCATTCTTTATGAATGAGTCAGTATAAATCGTAGCCTGGCAGGTTCAATGACTGAGGGCTCAGACTGGGCCTGTTAATTTGCTCTTCATTACTAGCCAATTTTTAAAGCTTTCCTTTGTTGCCTCACGCAGGATTTAACATAAATGGGGAAATTGCAGTATCAGCGCTTTGCAATTACTTCAGATCTCACTAAAGAGTCACTGGAGGGGGTGAATTCATCAAACAGTTGCAAAACATTTGCGGCGTTTTACTGTAAACCGTGTCTTTGGTCACCAACCAAACGCCATTCAAGTTAACCAGGTTCTAACTGTGGCTCGGCGTGATGCGTGTTTAAATGAAGGCGTTCGTTTGATCGATTCTTTATTTGTATTCCGCAGCCTTTGTTTTGTTTATTTGTATTCTGTTGTTCTATAGATGTGTGTTTTTTTTCCTGCAATTATTGTAGGAGTAATTTTTCAAATTACGAAGAAAATAATTATATCCACACAGGCAGTACAGCCGACTGCACTTTCAAATAGAACAATCTAGTTTATCAGAAGCTAATATAGCGACGTTCGCACGTGCAGACACACAATAGCGCGAGAGGATGCGGTTTTAATGAGTTTCCCGCTGGAAGTTACAGCTAAAAATAAGACTAAAACGGTAAAGAGTTCATACTGGGAATTTTGGTGGAAGAAAGAAACGCTGCAGCCACTTCGCAGCGGATTTGAAGTTGTTGTTCATTTTTTTTTGTGTTGTTTTCTCTCACTAACCTCAGCAGAAAGGTCATTCCAGTCAGCGCTAATAAACTAATTATCACAGAGCACTGCATGAATTTATCATTAGGCGTTGAGGCATTGTGTAAATTAGTTTGGCATGCTTTTGAACAGGCGAAATTACACTGCAAAGTCTTTGAAAAGCTCTGCAAATAAATTAGGCTTGCATATAAATGAGCGTCTCCCACTAAAGCCGGTGAAGAATTTGGGATTCAAGTCCAGCTCTCGGATCATCACAGTCAGTCTGACTGTTGCTCCCGATTCTTTTATATTTAGGCCTGTTCAGAGTTGTTTCTGCAGGATTTGGTGCTGGTTTTATTCAATAAAAATGACCAAAATATTTACTGTAAACACATGCATAAATTACATAAATATTGTTTGTACACACGAAGAAGTAAATACTGAA
>JBAJNP010013129.1:0-12505 GCA_036877545.1 Yasuhikotakia modesta | reverse complement strand
GAAACTTTCCAGCTGGAAGCAAGTAATGGAGAAAATTTACAATGTTGGAAACCGCCAGGACTGTCCAGTGGAGGCTGGCCCAAAAACTCTCAGCAGGCAGTATAGGACACTGAGGCAGGACGGAGGTGAAGAAAATACACCCCAACCTCAAGAAGCTCCTGCATTAGAGAAAAAGATGCTAGTGCCAGGGGGTCCCTTTAACTGTGGTTGTACAAGTGCACAAAGCAACCTGCCGCCCTCTACAGGTCTGGAGGTGTAAACCAAACCTATGCCTCAACTAAAGCAAAGTTATACACCTCTGTTCACAGTTATTTTATAATACAACTGTATGCAAACACCCACCTCTACGACTGAAGATACAGGAGGAGTGATCAGGGAACATAATCAGGTGTTTGGCCATCAAATTTCCCAGAGAAGTTGAGTAGTCGCAATCTGCACAGCTCAGCTTCAACACGCTTCAAAGGAGCAACGTTCAAACAGCCATGAGATCAACGTTTCAGAAACAAAACAAAAATCAAACAAACATTAATGTCGTACCTCAGAGGACTCCTTTTAGCAGCTTTTGGGATTCTTCCAGAACCGTGAAAGCTGAAATTAATCATATAAATAAATTGACTTCAGCTGGTGTTTATAATGAGTATTGTGTTGTATTTACAGACTGTTTAAACACACAGTTACGCCATAAACAATTCTCAGGTGGATTTAAGGAAAGACATTTGATGCGACTCACTTGATCATGTGGTCTGCATAAGCCCGAGAACAACACGTACTGTACAAACAGAGCGAGCAGTGAACATAAGTCGGGTAGTGATTTGCAAAGTCTGGGACGGTAAAAGTGCATTCCAGGCATTTGTGTTTTCCCATCAGCTCCCTACAGATCAACAATCAGGTCAGTAAAATTGTGCGTGAAATCTCCTGCCTGATGAATCAACTGTTATGTGTGAAAAATACCTCTTAGCCAGGAAGCCAAACATCTTGTTGACCTGTTTTCTCTCAGGTGCGTGTATTTGTGAGGGCCGGTCACCGTTACTGACAGCTGGAGGTCTGGTCACGTTATTCTCGGGGTTAGGGAGCATTTTTGGGGAGGCTTGATGCTTGTTCTGAATGTACGTCCTAATGGTCACCTGGAAAATTAATAAATTAATTTGCTAAGAGTTGTTTCATTTTGCTTGTTGCAGCTGATATTGTGGCTTGATCATGAGTTAAATATCTACACTGACGTCTTACTTTTGTCCCGACTTGGAGCCCTTCCAGTTCAGGCGGTTTGCGGAAAGTCTTGTGGTGATTCATTTTATGGGCAGCTTTGTCTTTTGTGGAAATAAACTGAAGACGGCATTTGTTACAGTGGTAAACTGGCGACTTCTGTTGGAAACAAGTGTTTTTAAAATTCAAAATGTTGGACAGCATCACTGATATTTTTCTACACATTCGAATTGTTGTTTCATAGGTTTTTTAAAAGCTCACACAACAATTGCTTTAAATATTTTGGGCCTGAATGTCCACTGTTAAAAGTAGGGAAGGTCATTTCAGAGAGGTTAGCAAAATATAGCTAGATTTGAAAACATAAGGTCCCGCCCTCCCTTCAGAGCGCTTACCAAAGCCACGCCCCCTCCAACACATGTAAACATACATAATCTGACCTGCAAGTAGGACATCCAGTCCGAATGCAATGATTGGCTGAACTTACCTTGCCTTCATTTTTCATTGGCTATAGCTGTGATATATTGATGACTCACCTGATGACGAATAAAGTGCTGCTGGTAACTGGTGGAGTGTTTGCACACCTTCAGACAATACTGGCACAGAAGATGCCGGGTGTTCTCATGCCAGGTCCGAAAATGGTTAAACACATCAGAGTGGAACGAGGAGCGGTACCCACACACCTGAAAATATCACAGAAACACCTTAACGCACACCTGACATGTTCTATCATTCCAAGCAAGTCCGATTTAACAGGCTACCCAACTAACAGAAAACAGTTAAAAAATGTTTCTGCAATAACATTAGTAGAACTTACCAATTTATATTGTATTAAAAATATTTATCTCAAGTTGTGAAACATTTTGAAAAAGTACAGAATTAAATTGTTTTTGATGTTTGATTGATGTTTGAATAATCTAATAAACAATGTGCTAAAAGTATCTTGTGATTTGTTCCAAGAACAATGCAAAGTTTTGTTGATTTTTAAAGTGGAAACATTAGGAAAAAGCTTATGCAAGCTAAAATGGTTCAGGTTGTAAGTTAGCTAAAGTTAGGGTTCATCCGGTCCACTCGTGTGTTTACCTGGCACAAATATGGCATCTCTCCGGGTTTGTGGGTGTTTTTCATGTGCTGCAGAAATACCGCCTCGCTCTCGAAGGACCACTCGCATATCTTACATTTAGCTGTAAAAAAAACATCAATACAGATGTAACACTTGCCGTTTACTGTCACTCAGTTAGATGACAAGACAGATGTGCTTACAACTAGCCTATTGTTAGCAATTGTGCACAGAAAGAGTTATTAACTGTATCTGTAGTTTTTTACAATTATAACAGATCTATATGGTTATATATTGGACTTAAATCACAGACCAACTATAACTGCACTAAACTTCTTTCTTTTGGGACACATGTGGGCTGATAAATCTCAGAAAAGCTTTGTCAGCTATCTGACCTCTTAAAACTCAAGAGAATTAAAAGAACAAATAGTTTAAAAACAGAAGCGGCTTTTTAACAATTTCACAGTCTTCCCTCAGGATTGGACAAAAAAAACCTCACTGCTACAAAAGACAATTTCACAGCTCATCTAAGTGCTTAATGTAACAGAATAAACGTTCTTAACGTCTTTAGGACAGAAATAACATTATGATCACATCTTTATATTATTCTGGGTAACAAAAACCGTATCGGCAAATGTAATGTAAATGCAATAGTATTTCTTACTAGAAGAATTGATGATGGTGTGAACGCTCTCCAAGTGGGACTGAAGACAAACTGGTGTGCGAAAGCTACGAAAACAGTACTGGCAGGAAGTGTGAGTGTTCGTCCACCCATTCTGCTGCTTTTGTTGCTGCGGCTCAACGTGGCACTTCATGTGGGACATAAGCCTGCGAAGAGAAAACTCTCAAAATCACCGCTGCATTCTAGTATTTAACAGTAAACATGCACAAAAAATTCAGTCCAGTACTTTCCCTGGGAATTGAACCCACGACCTGCTAATGCAGTGCTCTAGCAATTGCACTACAGGCACAGCAAATGTCAATTTCACTGCTTCACACTCAAGCATTAAAGCATTTCAAAGTAGACAAATGCTTTATTATTTACACTTACAAACGTAACCTACCACATACTTTCAGCATTTCCACTGCTAAATAGATAAAAACGATATAAACATTGTTACATTTCTTTCACAAATACAGTAAACAGCCGCTGTTCTACCTGATATTGTTCTTCAGACTCTTGTTGCAGGAGAGACATTTAAACAACACGTGTTTCTTTGGCACACGGACCCGATTTCCCTCAAAAGTGCCATAATAAAAGTCATCCACCAGCATGACAAGTCTAGCCGGGGTCTCGATACTTTGGGTGGGTTGACTTTCTGTGGTAACCTTGGGCACAACAGTGAGGGTCTTGGGGAACGCAGGTTGGGTGTCTGTGGCGTTTGGAGGCTTGGTTTTGTTTGTGATGGTCACCTTGGCATCTGGACAGCAGAACTGAGGGAAACAGAAATTATTCTGAGAAATGTTGGGCTGTCACAGCTTATAGATTTTAAATTAAAAAAAGGTTTGTTTACAATTGAAAATGTAAACAAAATTGTAGCATGCTTAGTAATTGTTGACGATACCTTTTAGTCAAGCAATAATCAACGTTGAAGTAATGAAAACACATTATGTAACCACTCAACAAGCACTTACACACATATGACTCCGCAGAGCCTTGATTGTTTTGAACCGAACTCCACACAGAGAACACAAATGATCCGATGGTGGTGTTTTTGTGACAGGGATCGCTAGAAATACACAAAACGGGAGATAATTTTTCTTCAGTATTGCAGTTTTGCTTCAGTATTAATCTGAGGATCGTGCACAACCAAAACTGTGTTCAACAAACAACTTCTTACTGTGGAGAACAGCTTGAGGACTGACAGGAACGGAGGAGACCCCAGCAGGGCCGCTGCTCTTTTGGTTGCTCATGATGACAAATGTCTGCGCTTGAGCTGCACCGGGAAGGTTGACAGACTTCATGAGGCTCATCAGGTTTTGTAGCTTTATCGAGGTACTTCCAGGCTTTAGCGTCACTGAAAATGGGTAAATATTAAAGATGGTTACACAAAAAAACATTAGTGCCAGTCCTGGGTACTGATTGGTCAGCATTTTAGCCATGCTACAACATACAATATGGTAACAGCTATGATGTTAAACACCTGTGTTTGGGTCATTGTGAAAATTTGTGCACATTAACACATTCATTGTTGGCTTGTTATTGCTAGCCGCCTCGAGGTTGCTAACCCTACCTTTACGCAAGTATTACAAAAACAAGCTTTTAAAACCACCATATAAATACAAAGGTATTCAATGTCACAATAATAAAAGAAAGCTGCTCTCAGAGAGTCTTACCGATTTTAGTTGTGGTTTGTGAAGCAGAAGGCTTGGCAACAGTTGTAGAGGACACAGGACAGGTTACCGCAGTTGTGGTATGTATAGCGAGAGCGGCAGGGATCTGCACAGTGCTAAAGGTCCCTTTTGCAACCGGAGATGCGGATCTTATCTGAGATGGGTGAGAAATTATTTGGGTCGATCCAACTGGTGACTTAAAAATTTGAGTCCCAGGTGCTGACAGACAAAAAGGCATAAAATTCAATGTTGTTAATCAATAAGTAAAACATATGCACAGAAAAATGCAGCCCACCACGTTTACAAAATAAACACAACGTTGACATACCTTGGACTAACGTGATTGGTCGAACAGTTTGGCCTTGTTGGACATTCAGCACCAATCCCATTGGCCTCTGGCCAGATTGGACAGGACAAATATTTTGGACAGGAAGACCCTATTTATACACAACAGAAGACAATGAATTCAACAACTGCGATGAACATTTGTGAAGATAACAAGAAACAAGCTGAGATCCGTGCGGCTGGATGGCAGCACCTGTGTGGTGAAGTAAATCTGCTGGTTGTTGGCAGGATTAGGAACGGAAGATGTTCCGGGCAGGAGAACCTGTGACAACGCCACAGTGTTCAACCCTCCAGCGCTAGGAGCCACAATGACCTGCTGCCCTTGTACTGCTTTAGGAATATTAGCCGAAAGAGCCGTAGAAACAACTTGAGAAGCCACTAAAATAATAATTTAAAGAAATTATTAATTTAAAAAAAGACCTGAGGACCATTGAACAAGATTATGGACTAAAGTAACTCACATGTGCTTGTCAGTAATGGAACAGCATTCACTACAGATGCCATCTTTGGGATCATCACGGTTTTAGGTTTAGCCGGAGTTGTGGTTGACATATAAGGACTGGAAGGCACTGAACAGTGGAAACAAAGAGGGTTAGACAGGGTCATTATATTTTTAAATGATAATAAAAATATTCAATCCACAATTGAAACGTGTTATGACACACCAATGATTTTCTCGCGGGTGGGAGATTCGCTTTGTGTATCATCCATCGGCTCATCCATTGAATACTGCTGTTGCCATGGTTCCAGCTCCTCTTCCTCACACTCCATAAATAAATCCGCATCCATGTTTCTAAGACACAAGAATGAGTTTTACTATCAGCAAATTGAGTCTTATTTCATATTCTTTATTTAGTATAGTGTTAAATAAAATAAATCAAGTGGATAAATTTAAGGGTTAAAGTTTAATGTCTGTTTAAAGGCTTTAATGATACACGTAACGAAAAACCTGTAAGGATTCACCCATCTCAGATAGCTTTCAAGCTCAAAGTTCAAAAAGTCTGTCCATATACAAAACCACTAAACCCTAAAAATGTGACAAAATGCTAAATTAACAGTAAAATTTAGTTTTTACATGCAAACTAGTTTGTATACAAAATACTAAACATCCTGACTTATGAACTCATGCGCCGTCACGTCACTTCAGTAAAGCGCTCAGTCATCTGTACACTTCCGCGCAACGTGCGTCTGTCCAACTGGAAGAGGCGGAGAGAAAGTAGTTCCTGTTCCCTTACATCTAACGCGCGTTTCTGCGAGATTCGGCGAATATGAACAGAAGCACAAATCCTCCAAAGCTTCACGGTACCAGCACGTGGAGGTGAAATCCCAAAGTTAACTTTAACTAAAGACCCCGCGACGTTTATTGCAAAAGCTAGGTCACAATTTACGCAGCCACCCCTCGAACTGCGCACTCCGCACACCGTCCCCTGCGCAGACAATGCGCGGCGGTCGTTGTAACGAGCGAAATAAACCGACGAATGCGGTTCCGTTTATAAACAATACTTACCTGTATAATTGGCTATATCGTAATACGTTCAATGCGATATACCGAAAGCACACAAAGCCAGTCTGCACGTCACAGACGTGACAGATAAGTGCGCTAAATGGGCAGACGTGCAGTTCGTTCCGCGGCTCTGATTGGTTGATGCGCGAAAACGCAACTTCCGGGTTTGAATTCGGTCTTCCGGTTTGCCGCAATCGCAGAAATGAAGAGGAGTGGTTAGCGGAAAAAGAAAATGGCGTCCCTCCTTACAACGACAACATTTTACAGCAATTACACCACTGACGGTTCAATAGTGAAACGCTATTTTGTTCAACACACTGGTGGCGGTTTGCAGATAAACTGTAAAGACAACACATGATCGCCCTTTACAAACTCATTTTCTGGTGCAATATTATAAATCACATAAAACGCTTCATATATAACTAATCCGATTCAATGCAGGTAGATAAGTCACATGCATACGAATAGCACAGAAAAGACATCGGATAATATAGTTACTGTATGCCTGAATATGTTCACGTAGAATTGCAATGCGCGCGCGTGTGCGCGTTCGCTGAATTTGTTAGAGACGAATGTGCTGCATGTTTTTGTTGTATTACCTTTGGTAATATTTGTATTAAAACATTTTCACACCCAGGCCTAATTGTAAACAGTGCGCTATCTATTCCAAATATAACTAACGCCATCATTGGAACTGCGATAAACCAGGCTCATATACAATACTATGTACTATGTAATGTCCATGCTGAGGAAGCAAACCAGGAAGCAGAACAGAATGTACATAAGGCTCGAAGATGTTGTTTAAGTTGCATAAGCCATAAATAAAGTCTGATTCTTAAAAGAGAGAGCACAATGTGAACTGTTTATTCTGAATGAGGCTAGATGAGATATGATGGATTCATAACTTCATGGAATGGACATCATATTAATAACATATTAATATCAATTATAAAAAGTGGAATTGGCCATATATTTAAATATTTTCATTAAGCAATATGTATGTAGCTTTAGTTACAATTTCCATACAGACTCCCATATTCTGCTTTGGAAATGGATAGCTGCAATGCAGTCTGCAATAGCTGTGGTCGTTTGGATAGGAAAACTGTTGTTGTCATTGGTGCCAATACTAGGACTGGCAAGGAAACTGCAGGGGAGATGTCTCACAGAGGTTTGGTACAATATTCCACGAATTCCCTTCCTATAAGATGTGGGTATTACTATACATGTTTGTGTGTATGTAAGTATTGAGTTGCAATGGCCTGCCTTGACCTCACTCAAGCCGAGAACACTGCAGTGCAGAACCTATTGGAACCTATTGCTCCATGAGAAATGATAAACAATGAGTCACATGAATCTGGACTTTGCGTCTAAGAATTAATAAAAGCTAATTGCTACAGAGGAACAACTAGACACACTCATTTATATTGCAGGCAAGTAACAGCCTACAATTCAAAAACACTCAGGCAAATCAAGTCAATGGGATGATTCATTTAGAAGCAATGCAGCTAAAACAATTCTCATAGCAAGTGTGGTGATGTGCCACAAGTGGATGTTGAAATGAAATAATATAATTGTGATTCATGATGTCAATTTGAGACCACTTCATCTACAAACACAGCAAGCGCACCAACCTTTCATGTTATTAGTCTCTGTTCTATAGATACTGAAGTCGTATTGTACAGCTTGCACCCAGCAGTGACTCAGACAACTGAGTCATATTGAGTCGTGTTACCCCATGCTGAACACTATACGGTCTCTGCCCTGCGTGCTGCTTATGAGAACTGCATAAACCTCTATTTACTGTCACTGACAGCTTTGAAAGGAAGTCTGGTTGCTACCCTAACGCTCAGTTGTTCTTTATCATATAAAAGCTTCTTCTGTTTATCCTGTCTCTAGCATCAGAATGCATGCTTGTACACAGATGTAGCTTCTTTTTGTAAGTCGCCTTGGATAACTAAATAAATGTACTGTAAACTGCTGTAACTGATGTAATGGTTCATAAATCACAAAAGGTAATCGATAACAATAGCAATAATAATAGGAAAGAACATCTACTGAAAAAATATTACCATAAATAACATTCATAGTAATAAGAATTTAACACAATTATAAATGCATAAATATATAGCATATTGTAAACGCGCATGCGTTTTATAGATGTGCTCTACGTCATCAAACGCACAGCGTCATCACGCTATTACGATCCGTAGCGGGAAATACTTGATAAAAGTGAGGATATGGAAATACAGGTAAAAATATTCTTACTAAATTATCAAATAAATGTTGTTTTATTATTATCTGCGTTGCCAATTTGAATTGTCACGACCAAGCAATGTCGTTATGAAATATCATCACAATATATGGCCTTAATGTTTGTGCTTGTGAGTTACAGCTGTAGGATGACGTAGTGTAAAAATACACTTATTTATATTATTTTACGAATTTATCTGACGCTCGACAGTAAATAACTTTAAAACCTTAAGTGTTACTTACATGTCAAGAAAACAAACTCTTTTCTCTGGTTGCCCCAAGTGGTTTATCTGTAATGTCGCTCTTTATAAAGTCTGTGAACTTTAGTTTATACTTCTGTTATCTTCTACGAAGATAAATGATATTTTTTTGTAAAGCGTCTGCCATTATTATTCATATTTCCCGGCAAAACTGGTACTACAATAAGCCACGCCCCAGAATCACGCTATAGGCTGAGGTAGCACGAGATGGGCGGAGCTATGTTTTGAATAAGCCTGGCATGCTCACAATAAGACCATAAATGCTTTACAAATCAATACAATGGTTTACTAGTGATCATTTAACTAGTTCAGGAGACTTACCGATTAATGCACTTAAATTCATGTTTTGTATTTAACTACCTCAATTTGCATAAAATAAAAACATACTCTTGAACGCCATTGTATGACATTTAACCACTAGATGGCATTAAAGCCGTGTTTTTGTAAGCATGTGGTATTTGAAGACCATGAAACGGTGTCATATACTGGACTTTGCAGGTTGAATAGTATCGGAAAATATGTGACATAAAGATCCAGACCCTGCGTCACATGATAACCTTGTGACGTGTCACAGTCATAGTATGTTACGTATGTAATTATGTAACAAGGACATTAAAATCAATGTTTAGATGTTTTACATTTACAATCAATGTATAAAACCAGGTTTTTGTCACGTAGACATACATGTTGATTATTACATGGCTGTAAACAATATTGTGAAGTTTTATAACTTGTGAGCCAGATTAGTCAATATATTTATGTTTTATATTGGTATGCCATCATTTATTTTACTTTACTGTAAATATGTGTAAAACAAATGCGACTGAGATGAAGCAACCCAAAAAGTTTGGGAAAGATTTGTCTAATTGGGGCTGAAGAATTTTTCGGATGAGTTCCCTGCTTGTTTTCTTCAATAGAGCCACTGTCTGTCAGCACATTTCCTCCAGGGAATCATTTTGTGCCTCATTTGGGCCTCTAAACAACCCAGTCATTTTTGTGAGCTTTTGTTTTTTGGGTAAAATTGTTGCTGATCGTAAGTGACGTTTAGTTCAACAGCAACTGCGTTTTAAGGTCAAAGATGTTTCTATTAGTAAAAAAAAACAATTAATTGCAGACTTCAGTGCGTGGCAACACGCAATATCTTTAGTAATTTCCAGGTGTCTTGTGACAGAGAATTGAGATTAAATCTAATTAAAAACCCATTGCTGGCAATCAAACTATGAAACTCCCAGTGCAGTTTGGATCGTACAATTAGCCCATCATTTACAGTCAACACAGTGGATAATTTGCTTATGTCATATCTAGCTAAGGGCCCGTCAACGGCTGAATGCACTTAATGAGATCTTTGCATGTCTAGTTGCTATGGGCAAGACCTGACGTCTGTCTGTCTGTAGCTTTATACAGGAAAAACACATATATGAGCCTAAAGAAAGTATATCATTGCCAAAACCTATTTTTTCATAAGCATAACAGCAGATGGCGTGACATTTTTTATACTTGAAACATGCTTATATTCATTTAAATGTTCCTTTCATGCAGTTTCAACGTAGTTTTATTTACATAACCCAAACAATGTGTAACATGAGTGTAACATTCAAATGTGTGGTTTTAGACTGAGCTTAAACTCAACTACACAGTGTTACACAATGTGATGCTGGTATCAATATAATTGTCCTAACAGAAGAACTTTTAATGCTGTATTATTATCACAATTAAAGCGTTTCATTGTTAGCAGCTGTTTTGTTATTGAAAGATAATGCTAATGGTTCTAGCATGTCACAGTTGTGACTTCCTGTTGTTTGCGTCTTCATATCTACACAAGCACAAGTCTTCCCTGTGTTTGTTTAGCAGATACCTTTGTTAGCAGATACAAAAAAATCACCTTCAGGGATGCAGAAAGTTAAACCCTGATAGTAGCAAGATACTCCCCATCACAATTAGAGGATCTTTGCAATAAAAGTGCACTAAGAAATTTATTCCACATTAAATGGATTGCATTGAGTGTTTTCTAGGTAGTTGCTAGGGTGTTGCTAAGTGGTTGCTGAGAAATTCTGGTGGTTGCTTGGTTTTAACTTAATGAAACAACACTAGCCTTAGGTTAAGATCAATCAGTCAGATCACTTATTAGCACATATTAGCATTAGCCGAAGGCTTTAATTGGCATAATTAGAAAGATTACATGACCAGCTAGTAAGTCCAAACATGTTTTATACTGTTTCTGCTGCATTTAACATTGACACAGATATCAGACAGTACATTGTTCTGAATCGCTGTACTTTTAGGATGCCATTAAAAATGTCTCCATTTGTTTTACCTCCGGGGTTAATGTTGTGCACAACCCCCATCCATTATATCCCGATGAGGCTTTTGGGAGGATTTGTGGGAAATGGGAGGACCACAACAGAACCTCAATAGAGACCAGTTGAGCTCTGTAAAGATCATAAAAGGCCCGTCATACGGGGTCCCTGTGCGATTGGCTCCCGGGAGCCGTGGGGTCACGGCAACTGCTGACCCCTTCAGTTGACTTGACGGTTGGGGCCCATTAAAGTCAAACTTCAGTATCTCAAAGGGAATTAGATTCGGCTAAACTGCCTTGTTTTTCCAGCCAACACTGAGTCAGTCTAGGAATGCAGTAGACTCAATAATAATGGTACATGGAGAGGTCTTTCATTAGAAATAATGGACCAGTGTACAAGGTCCATGCTTCTCCATTCCAAGGCTAGCCAGCCTGATTAGCTGCTCCTTAGGGGTCATCATCAGTTTCTCTGTTATTTATGAGTCTCACACACAGAATCTGAAGCTATGCTAACCACGGGGTGTTGGCACAAAGGGGAGCGCTAATAAAAATAGCCCAGGGACACGGTGAGAGAGTTGCAATATTCACTGACTCTTACTAACAAAGGGAATGTTTTTTTATCTCAGGAGATAATCAGGCCAGCGACGGAAACCTGAGCTCATCATCGGGTTCGACATCAGTAAACATGCTGGGACTAAGACAGGAGGTGGAAGGCAAGGGAACAGGGGTCAGAACAGGTGAGAACGAGTGAAATCTAAGAAGGGTCTTAGAACAGCAGTTATCCCCCACAGCTGATGGGATACCACAAGCTTAGTCAGCACGGCACCTCCTAAGAAGACACCTGCTTAGAGACTTTAACCCCTGAGAGGGCACAAATGTGTGTGTTTGTACAGTGCTTGTTTTGCTACACTTGTGAGGGCCAAATTTCCAAAAATGTTTTTAAAAATACAGTAAAACCTCTTTAAACGGACACTGTTGTCATTAGTAGGGGAATTTTAAGGGCGTTTTTTAAGCAGTTGTTTTCCTAGTGGTTGCTAGGGTGTTGCTACATTGTTGCTGAGGTATTCTGGGCTATTCAGTTGCTAGGTAAAAGCCTTAGCAAAAGGCTTCACCCTGTGTCAAGACATTTATGTCAGATTGCTTTGATTAGCACAAAGCATACAAACCCTTTTAAGTCTAGGAGTTAAGATGGTCAGAAGGTGTAAATGTCATTATATTAATGATTCGCAATATTATAGTTTGTGAGGTGTGTGTGT